>JAUUDW010336797.1:0-13281 GCA_032361385.1 Panulirus guttatus
GCTCAGTGAGCCAAACCAACGGATAATAAAACGGTCAAGATAAGCGTCGGAGCTTGGCTGTTGACGCTAGACTTTGATTTCAGTATAATAATAATAATAATAATAATAATAATAATAATAATAGTGATAATAATGATGATTGTCATTATTATTTTCTCCCCTCAAGGCCAGGCAGCTGGCCCCAGGGTCAAGGGAACCTCGATAAGGCAACCATCACGTTAGTGGGAAATCAGTATTGTTTACGGATTCCCTTGGCGGGCGGTCTTGACCACTGCAAGTGGACCTTATCTCTGCGTGTTGGGGGCTGGGGATCTATCCCTTCGATAAACACTCTCACTGAGACGACACACGCCTTAGTAACCTGTCAGGTGATACAGAGGATTCATCTTCAGTTCCGAACGATGGCAAGTCGAGGTAGAAGTAATAATTCCTACGAGAGGAATTGTTTATTTCGTCGGTCGCGTTCAGAATGAGTCCTGAATTCAATCGCATGAATAGTAAGCTTTTTTTTTGAGGGGGTATTTTATCAGTTATAGATACCGTGTGGCCTGGGGGAATGTCAAGGACCCTTCAAACATGAGATTGGCCAGTGAAATAAAGTTGGGATACGTCCAGATTACAATATGTGGAGAGCTCTAATTATAACTCTAAAGGATCCACTTGAAAATGAGATGTTGTTGATTGAAAAAACTTTCCCAGTCATTGTTTTCATGCGTGCTTTTGTGTTTTGAGGTGTGTGTGTGTGTGTGTGGTCATCAAGAGCCTTCCCGTCGTGCTACAATGGTCGCATCGTCGTGTTCGAGCAGTACTGTCGTGCTGTCGTGTTCAAGAGTTATGCCGTCTAAATGCACGAGGAATCATGGAGGGAATTGGTCTATAATTGGTGATAACTGAACATGTCGACCTGGGTGAGCATAGGATTAAGATTGTCTGTCGCCTGGTCGCTCGCTTCATGCGTCTCGGCGGAAGTGAAGAGTTAGGAGGAGGACCTGGTCGATGGAGTGGTGGTGGTGGCGATGATAAGTGGGACTCGAGCGACAACAGGAAGTTGAGAAACAGAGGTGGAGTTGTCTGGAGTGGATCTTGAGGAAGCGGAGATGGTGGAGAGCCTCAGTGATGGAGAGAGAGAGAGAGAGAGAGAGAGAGAGAGAGATGGCAGAAAGTGGAGTTGAAAACGCTGAAGGTGGCTTTGTATGTTCTACAGACGTAAGGAACGCCTGCAGCTGACAGTCTGTAACTGGCCAAGCATCCAAGCCAGTAACTGTGGACTCGTTAACAGTCTTATGCCCGTAACTGTGACTGTCAGGACAGCCTGTGTGACTCTATATGCCGGGAGCTGTGACCTATCACAGCAGTGCTTATTGACAGTCTGCACCAGCGACTGTTACTGGCACAGTGGCAGTCTGGAACACAGAATACGTACACCCACTGGACAGACAGCCCTCCCTCCCTCCTCACCCCGTCTCAACGGACAAACCATCATAAGATAACGTACTATCCCGACCGCCGGGGACGGGCCTCTCGGATGGAGGTAAGGACGCCACTCGGCCAAGTACGGTACTTGAGTATGGCGATACTGAAGGCCCCTCGAGGCCAACTGGCGGTATGTAATCAACGGTGGTACTCACGCTGCGATAGCCCACACCCTCCTGGCAACAGTAGCGAAGATAGTGGCTGTAAAAGACCCCCGTACCCAATATTGTCCAGTATGACCTTGAGTTGCAACCTATACCACGCCGAGACACGTAGCAACTCCGACCGCTACATTGACTCGGTATCTTACCTTCCCATATATATATATTTTTTTCTTTTAGGTCTCTGTGACCTACAGGAGGAGGGGAGTTACGTGCCATAGGGTCGGAAGGATGACCAGCGGGTGGCGTCACACGGGGGGAAAACCTCGCTTTGAGTTGGTAAATCACGTTCCCTTTTTTTCTCGTTTTTCCCAGAGTCCAGGACGCGCGAGGGGGTCAGGTGAAGTCTGTCCTTTACTGTGGTGCTTTCCATCCGCCAGTAGCTTGAAGTATGGCGACATCTGGTTCCGGCCCTTCGTACACTCAGGCGCAGCATTGTTGACATTTACATTCTACCCGGCTGATGTCTTTTTGTCTCTTTTTTTTTTTACAGGACTTTGCGTCTAGCCCAGCATGTATTAACTGAATCTGGTTCTCCTGACACAGTGAGCCTCATCTTCTAATAGCGGAGTCTAAATAGTTTTAGTCCTACACCACCGACTGAGTCTAGCGAAGATGGTGTACCTCAGATGAGGCTTCGTAAATAAATATGGCGTTTGTTATGAAGTCTTTCCTAACCGGGCACTCTACCTTGTCTACCAATTATTATTATTATCATTATTATTATTATTATTATTATTATTATTATTATTGTTGTTGTTATTATTATTATTACTATTATTATTATTACTATTATTATTATTTTCATTATTATCATTATTATTATTTACTGGCCTCATTTAGTTTTTTCTGTCTAGGCTTTCCCTGGATTGCTTAATGATCCATTTATTATTAATCAAAGCCATTCGGATTAAGATTAGGTCGGAAAAGTAATATACGCCTCGCGAGATGTTTTGTCACGCGATGTATTGCCTCGTCGCTGATTGGTCGGCTCATCATTTCTCTGACGTCACCGTGTACTGATTGGCTTGACGCTACGTCACTAATATGCTGATTGGTGGCTTGGTGCAGCTCTTACGTCATTAATCAGTCGTCCGTGATGGGCTGATTTGCCCAAAGCTGTGTCACAGACGATGTGATTGGTTGGCTGATGACCTTTCAGATGTCACCGATGCGCTGATTTGTCTGATACTGTATTGCGGACATAGTGATTGGTCGGCTTGTGACTTCTCTGACGGTACTGGATTCGCTGATTGGCTTAGTGCTTGGCACTGCCGTCGCTGACACGCTTATTGGTTTATTCAACCTAACCCTGACGTCACTGATGGGCAGCTTAGCTCGATATTACGTCATTACCGTTACTGACAAGTTGATTGGTAGCTTGATACAGCTCCCGCGTTATCCTACGCTGATTGGTCGGCTGCAGCAGATCTTACCTCACCGATTAGGTGCCATAGTAAGTACCCAATTCATGTTTCCCGCTCGGTCAAGTTGTTCTCTCTCTCTCTCTCTCTTTCTCTCTCTCTCTCTGCCGAATGAAGGTAAGTTTAAGTGCGTGCCTTGGAGAGTGCGTTCAAATGCGTGGCTTCGATAATAAGTTCAGGTGCGTAGCTTCGAGGGTAAGTTTAAGTGTGTGGCTGTAGGCAACGTTTTCGGATGCTGTGTAGCTTTACTTGACAGCTGCGGACGGACTTTGAACCTCCTTGACAGCTAGGGACAAACAAGTGACTGATCTTGCAGTTTCGGATTGAGTTCAAGATGTCCCCCCCCCCCAAGAGAGTGACTTGGCCGGGAACTGGCTGGACGACAACTGGTTGACTGGGGAGTTTTTGTTTATATCCCTGCTCGAATTGACTAGAGATTGGCGGCTGGAGACTGGCTAGGAATCAACCTTGGATCACTGACTGCTAAATAGCAGTACCTGGAGGTAGCTAGGAGTACAAGGGGGTTCATGACAGCACATGGAGGTGGATGGCTGTACATGGGAAAGACAAATAACAGAACGCCTTATGATCTGTGACGAGGTCATTTGCTGGAGGACAGTATACGGAAAAGAGCTGATGGAAGATATGATGATCTGTGACTGTGTAATCTACTGGAGGTCAGTATCTAATAACCTAGATTCCTAATCTGTGTACATGGACACAGAGTAGTACTGGAGAAAGGAAAACGGAACTTTCATTGAGGGGAAACTAATGTAAAAGTGTAACCAAATGCAGAAAAATCCAGTGAGTGTGTAAGAGCGAGTGTTAGTAAACATTGGTAGAAGAGGGTAGAACCAGGTCAGATACGTCTCCATCCCCTCAGGATATCCGGCCCTAGTGCCAGGACCACATTGGTGAGCTGGTTGGCTAGCTTTCTGGTGCCAGGACAGTACTGGTGGGCCACTACCCCCCCCCCCTTTCTTCACTCTACGTCCATGACGTCATGAACCTCTGCTGCCTGATCAATATACTGGTCCTCCAACTTCCCGACCGGCTGTAGCCAACGTATAGGACCTAATCTACATTAACCATTTTCATCTGAGTGTCATGGATTAATTATTTGTAAACCGATTAATTTCAAGGACTCAATAAAATGCAGATAATGTAAATATCTTGGTGCATCCTTGGGCACAACATCCCTGACTTTGAGCTGAATGCATTCGCAGCACACCTGCCCAGGTCGTCCCATTTTCGAAATGAACAGGTACAGGTAATTTTTTGCCCCGCTAATTTATGGTGTGCTCCCTTATGGCGCAATGCGGAACGATGCGAGAGAGAAGAAAAGAAGTTAGACCTACTCTGTGTTCCTTCTTAATATCACTGTTTGATACGTGAGGTAGTCAGGGGATTAAATGCAGTTATTTCAGCTGGAGTAGGGAACGACACGGCGCTTCTTCATAGTTTACAATGGGAGAAAATTATCAAGATATTTGGCATCGAGAGAGGACGTGGCCAGCCTGGCCTCGTACGATACCTCGCACCATCATCGCTCGATACGGTTTCCAATTACTGCTTTTTACCCACTGGAAGTCAACAGTCGTTTACGTTCATAACGTCACCCTTTCATATTTCCAAGAGATGATCGTACAGATGATCAGTCTCTTAATTTTAAGTGTATACAGGTATCAGTTAAGGTGAACTACAATTAAATGGTGCTGTGTTAAAGATGGCAGTGTTCGTAGTACACTCGCCAGCTGCTTCAGGAAATGTGCGGCTCTGGGTCGGACCGACGCGTCGTTGGGACTGGCAATGTGTCATTCGCAAACGTTTGTTCCCGTGAATGAATCATGACGTTTTGTAGCAAAGTACAAATCTGCTGTCGAGATATCAGATATTAATCATGAAAAATTGAGTTTACAGCATTCTTTGGAATGATGGCATAAGCACTGACCAACATAAGTAATCTATTGATTTACTATCGTCTGTCAGACTTGTCAGTTTCCGTCAGCAGAAACGAACTCCTTGTCTTTGAGATGTGCGAATTTTTCTTGCTTCATGCAAATGTCTTCACTGCCGCATCGAGAGTAAACATGACAATGAAAGTGATAAACAAAATCAGAACCGGAGAAGTGAATTATTAAGAAAATCAAAAGTAAGCGCCAATTTACATAAAGAAAATCAAATTTCTTTCAACATATGTTTGTTCTATAGTTCATGAAAGGTACATATATGCGTGCATGCATTACGAAATGTATATGCGAATACGTTTTATGGGTTAAAGTTGTAATGAATGAATGTATGTATACATATACAAGTGCATGAATTCAGAGTTCTGTCTTAATCATTTATCCAATACATATCAATGAAAAGTAAAGATATATTCGAACACAATTGTCAGACGCAGTAGGCTTGAATTATTTCTCGAAGGTTGAATTCTAATTGTCTGGAAATTTTCATTCTTATATTGACTTTCTTTGGCGGCAGCACAGCAGGCATATACACTGCCGTCCTCCTTACTCCAGAGAGGAAAAGTAGAAAATGAGCACAACATATTACCCGATATCCTCATCGCTAAAGTCTACGGTTGATTCTCACCCTCACCAAAGCCATGACAAACTGCTCAGACCATAGAAACTGCAGAAAATCTATATTCTCTTGACAGCAGTAGAAATAGAGCTCATGGTCATTACAGTTCCTAGATTTTATATGCTAACGCAAAGAAAACATAAGACACTATTTACGCACAATCCCGGGAAATTCATATTTGTTGCAGAAACTGACTTAAAAATGTTTATGGCGATTTGAATGATACTGTAGAGTTCTGTTGGGAGGTCACCATCAAAGAATGGTGACACTAGGAACAAAAACTCGCCCTTATTGATTAGGTTGACGTCACTTATGTTTTAGTCTTATTTCCGTGAGAAGTTTGTGCATTCCTAAATCCATGGATTTATGCCGAGATAAGTTTCATTCTTCGCCTCATATATGAAGCAGTATCAACAACACAGGACCCTGGTGGGCGTAAAGTATATATCGCTCTCAACCGCAGTGTCCTCCATGTGGGAAGGGTTGTGTTACGAAAGCATTGTGCCTTTATCTGGATTACTTGACAGTATGTATTGACAAAGAATATCGTTTTTGTGACTGGAAGGTGTTCATGAATGTACAAGTAGGATGGATAGGCTGTGGTATTAACTGAAATTAAGTATTTTTATTCGAAGAAGTCGACTGGTGGGCGACACAATCGATCCACACAGTGTCATTTTGACTCCTCTGCTTTCTCAGTTGTAGCACATCTGAAGCTTGGTTACTGTGCTGCAAGAGTCTACAGTAACTTTGATACTGGTCAAGGCTGTGTGACTTTGTCCACCTACAAATACATCAAACCACAGGCTGCAATACAAATTCTGGGAGTTAAAAGTAGGCGCAAGATACTCCAAGGCAATGGCGATATTATTGAATAAAAGAACATTTGATACTCTAATAAGTCGTACTGACCTGCTAAATTTGTTTGCATCAGAATGTTTTACCTGACATGTGCATATAAGTGAATATTCACCACATGCTCCGCCTGCATGTGTATTGAATTTGTATATATATTATGAAATCTAACTGGCAACTCGTAGCTGTATCGGGGGGCCACTCATCGAGCACAGGTTAGCGCAGTGCGTCGGGTAGATCGAAGAAGCGAGCACTCACGTTTTGGACCTCGTCGTAGAAAGTACTGTTTTTCTAATTGTGAGTGATTTTGTGCGTGTTTCTTGACTTTGTACTGTGGAGGAAGGTCCTTTGTGTCACCTGAAAGGAAAAAATGTGGCAGTTAACCTCACAGTGCCTTCGTGTCGCGTTTAAAGTCTCAGTCTTTGTCTGACAGCGCGGAACTTTGTCAGTGGTCTGGTCCCAGCTGATGTCCAGTTGCCAGGCATGCAGGATTTTCCCGAGGACTAACGTTTGGAAAACCATACTTTATACCCTCTTAAATATAAAGGGTTTTGTGCAGTAAGCCAATTTTGGTGGAGTGCATACTATAAACGTTTGCAATGGTCATGAAACTGAAACGTGTTTGTCAGCAGACTTTGCAAAGGCGAATCAGAAAGTGAGACATGCGAGTGTGCCAATGTATTGATTTCTCGTTCCCTTAAACCGAGTTACCGGTAGATTTAAGGTGTGGTCTCGATGATTCATTTCATGAGCCATGCAGGCAGGAAAGTTCACATTTCAAGCTTTGCTTGTCAAGGATCACCGACGGACCTGCAAAAGCAAAATTGTTAAATAAACCCGACTGGATAAGCAAACCTGAAAACTCGGGTTGCATCATTGATCATGCAAGGAACATGCTTAAGTTAAAACACTTCGGGATTGCTGTCATTGGAGATGGTTCATATATTGTAATTATGTATGACATAGTCGTTGAATAGACATAATGCATAGGACTCGACCAGATACTTCGAAACAAAAAATAATCCAGTCCGAGGCATAGTTTGCAGCAATTTGATATTAAAAGATTTAATTGTGTATCCGTCTTAGACTAAAAGATAAGATCTTTTTTTATAACATAGTCGCACCTGTGCAAAGATCATATTAGCTTTTTTTTGAAAAATTACAAGGCTTAATGAAGATAATTTCAGACAGTCGAAGTTTAAAAACTTAACATCATGTGGTGTACTTCCTTGTTTGTGCGACTTAAATGATTGGAAAATACTAGTGCCTGTCCATTTTGAAGCCAGGGTGATGTTTATCATGAACATATTATGGTTTTTGCGAGAAGACAAATCAGAATTTTTGTAAAAGACTTTAATAAGTAGAACGGCATAAGATATAAAGCATGGATAAGGGTTTCCAGTTTTCCCATCGCTGTTAACTAAACCACCAGAACAGTAATTATGGTTAAAAGGAAAACTTTTCCCCCAGAGGTAATGCATATGTTAACTCTGGATATCGTAAAAACTGGAAGTGTTATGTATCGGTAAAAAACCTGTCTTGCGTCAGGAACTGTGTGACTGTTGGGTCATCTTTTTGGTGGAGCGACCCTTTGGTTCACCTTGGCCACTGGCCGCTGTCGTTATTTTATATCTAACAACGTGAGGCCGACGGAAGAACACGGGAATTGTGGGACGTTATCCCTACTGTTTGGCTTCTTAAGTTGGTACGAAAGTAGGCATCACCTCGTGAAAGTTTGTGTCACTTTGAATAGTCGCGGACTAACGGTGTACTATAGTTCATCATGAAAAGCCCTACGTTTTTCGAGCCTCCAGGTAGAAGTAATGAATGAAAGAATTTGAGAAAGGCATTAACGGGGTCAGACTAATGTGTTGAGTAGACTTTGTTCATCTCGGAGTGGTACTAAAAATTGTTGGGAAGGATCCATATACTTTTGCGTTACTGCTGTTTATTTTCTTTCTTGTGTTTTAAGTTTATTTTGATATCAATTGTTCATGTTTACTTAACTGCCCAGAACCATCTGGTCTGAGTGAATGGTTTGTAACGCTCTCCCCCCCCCTTGGGGATGGGCATTTTTTTTGCTCTAGTTCGTATATGATTCATTGCACCTAGGCCTAGAGAAGATTGCCCTTGTTGTTTCATCGCCGACCCCCTCTGAGCGAACATAGATGTGAATTTGACTTTTGAATCATCTTTTATAGGTTTTAGGGGATATGTTGAACACTGGTTGCCTTGTAGAAATATTTTAGACAACTTGTAAATCATGTTATATCCATTTTTTGATAGGTTTGGTCTTAATAACCAACTTTATGTATCATTTACTGTTTGTAGGAATATTGCTCATATTAAAAGTCTAACGACATATTTTCGAAAAATATTAATCAACTCCTTAAATTCATCTTGAGCCATACATACTTTAAATATTCTAACTACCGAATCGACTAAATTGTTGCTCCCTTCTTAATGAATTTAACCTGAAGTCTCATCCACTCCAGCTGCTTTACCAGCACCACATTTCTTTTCGCCAAACCATTCTCAAAAACTTTCCTCAGCATCACACCACGTCTGCTACCCAATCATTTAACACATTCAGTAGTCCTCTTCAGAACAGTCACGCCATATCATTACCTCCGCCTGTTACTACTACCCCATGTGCTCTCCTCAGTGTTGCCCAGATTTGTTCACACATCTTTCCGAAATATTTTGTTTCTGGTTTGCCAATACTCTCCCATCCTATCTTTAATTTGCTCCATTTCAGTCCCCTGCACCTTCTTGACCTTTCGCCTCTTTCTTTTGTACATCATCCCCTCACTCACCCCTTCCCTGCAGGTAGCAGCAATACACCCCTCTTTTCTCTTTTACTAGATAAATACATCTTCCTCATCCCACCACACACTATGCTTTCTCATTCCATCTTCCACGTGCCACACACTCCACCTGCGCATGTAAGCTATGCTTTCTTTAAGGTGCTGTTGCAGAGGCAACTTTAATGCCTTCCATTCCTCATTTACTCTCCTAGTTTTAATTATTCTCACATTATGCCATTTTTCGCCCAATCATTCGTAGTATCCCCTTACACACAAGCTTCTCCGAGGCCCACTGACTCACCACCTTATTCCCACCCTTGTCATTTCTTCGTTTCATAAAGCCACCACAAACTTTCCCCCTCGCCTCCACCAAGAGGTGATCAGAAATTCCAACAGTCTCGGCTTTGCACGCTGATCAATTTTAGTATATAATCTAATATTGGCCATTAACTCTTAAACCTCACTCACTCGTATGCTCCTGTATTCCTAGTCACCAGTTCTTTCTCAGCACAGTTCGACAAGCTGTTCACCATTTTCTCTTGCATTGGTTACATCAAGTCTCTCGGTTACATTTACAACTAATGCATTTATATCTCCCGTCACTGATACTTGATCCATTGCTTAAAAATGGCTGTTTATGCATTCGCTGAACTCCTCCAAAAACAGTTTCCTCTCTTCCTTACCCCTCTCGCTACTATATGCATAAGCAAACCGTCACCCACTTATAATTCGCTTTCTCCCACATCACTGGGAACACACTTCATTTTTTTTTAACCATATTTTAAATTTTGAGCAGAAGTGCCACCCACTCCTTGGTTTCTCCCTCATATTACCCTCGGACTTGACTCCTGAGACATTCCCACGCCATTTCCTCTTCTTCGCAATGAGTGTATTCATTCAGAGCTCGAACATGCAGGTTACTCTCCCCAGATATGTTACCTATCTCTTACCTTTCATCCTTTTAACGTCCACGCGCTCTCCTCGCTGGGCTCCTCCTACTGCCACTTACAGGAGCTGGAGTACAAGAAGGGGTGGCTTTCCAACTCCCAGCCATTTTAGTCGCTTGGTTGGTTGGTTGGGCTTTAGGCGTATCAAGTGTCAAAGGTCATTAAGGCAGTCAACGTTAGTCTTCATTCACGAACCGACAAATCCCCAAGAGCTTCGGGTATTGAGGATAATTCTGAGACTGCAACCGGTTATACTTGATCGAATCACAGGGAACTACAATAAGAACTGATTGTAAATGCTTATTGCCGCTGAATGGTCGAACGAATTTTAAAGAAATTGTTTTATATAGAATTAGATCGTACACTACAAGCTATTTTTTATATGGCTGCTTTAAATGTTAAAGAATGTCACCAGAACCGACTTATGAAAGTCAGCTTTTTAAAGAGGTGCTTCGAGAGGGGAACGAAGTTATTATGAGGTAAGTGCTTTACCCAATACCTTGTGCCAGGGATCCTGCAGACCGACCGATTCCCAGGCATTGTGCAACCTAATACCTGATCATGGTACGATCGTGGGTACTTTCGTTTTATTCTATTCAGAACGTTCATGGAGGCAAGTGTAATGGCTTAAATCTTGGAACATATTCTATTGTTCGAGTGGTCTGTCTAATACCTTTGCAGCATAAGCAGTAACTAAAAAAAAATGGAATACAACAAAGTTTGTACAGTTGAGTAAGCTACACATTAAGTGGAATAATTTTCCATACATCTGACCTTAGTAAAACAGGAGGGACGGCTGGAGTTTATTTAGGAAACAGAGCCAAGTGGGGGGTATTCACGCGTGACCATGGTCGAACATCTGCCGTCCCACTGGTCTCCTAACGTCGCTCTGCACACCTGTACATTTACTTATGAAAGAACCATACTATTTCAGGATTAGCCAATGTGGATGCTTTAGTGCCAGACTGACTTGAAGTTTCACACTAATTTGCTGTCAACCGCATCATAGGAATACATAGACAGTTGTTTTGAATATGTGAGTATACCTTAAAAAAAAAATAGCGCACTGCACCCCTTCTCCCTCTCTCTCTGTGACATCTGTACATGTTTGGTGATAATCATAGGTTATTCAAGGACAGGCTGAGCTTACTGCCCTACATCTGTACGGTTTGTGCGCTCACTGAAAAAAAGAGAAGTTATCTTTGATAGCTGTAGATACCTGTATCAGCGTGTACCACAAAACATGGAGCTTTCGCGTATTTCCCAGATTGTAGATGCTGGTCCTCACGGCTTCCATAATTTATTTAATCGACCGGGAATCCCGTGATGATGACTTCTAATCATGACTGGAGCCTTCGATCATAAAAGAAAAGCAGAGTAAGATGCTTTAGCCTTTTACATGTCGCAAATCTAATCGGTTAGGTAACGCATCAAGGATATGAATCCAGATTATATAAACGAGTCGAAATTCTCATAAATTCCTGTGTTCATCACGTACTCAAACGAAGTTTTTTAACGTATTTATGAAAGAAAATGATATTATTTGGGAACTTAGCATCATGGTTGCATTCGAGAGAGAGATTCTGATGTTATAAAAGATCATACAGCGATATCCTATACATTGAACAATTATTTGATCCTAAGGATTGATTATGCGCCCACATGATGATCGCGAATGTTGTAAATAAAGACTTGATAATGTCAGACATTTTCGGGTCAGTAGGTATCATCAGTCCGATCACAGGAGTTGATAAGATGTATTTTGAAGAGCTATTATTGTAGAGGGAAAAATGACTATTTTATTTTTATATTGCCACACGTTTATGCGTAAATTTTTGATATATATATATATATATATATAAGGAATATAAATAGCACAGCGTTTATCTGGACGTACGATTACTCTGTTATCCTTATATATAATAATAATGAAACATTTATCAATCAGTATGTTATTGAAAGATATAATGTCCCTGATGTGTAGGTAAATTTATTGCTGGTTTATTAATATGTTATGTAAACTTACGCGCTTCTCCATCTTCTTGTGACAGTTTACTACACATTTCGAAGTGACTGGGGCCTAGCTCCCCTCAGCATTAACTATAGTCTAGAAGAGCATGAACTACATCGGCAAGTTCATATCCAACTTCAAGGATTTCTACAATGAGATCAACGCTGCTACTTTAACAGGTGAGGATTGTACTTTTGTTTTTCGTATGGTTGGCTGTGAAGATGTAGGAGTAGGACTTGGAGAGAGAGTAAAATGATTATACAGGTTCAGGGTTTGTAGTATACTAGGTAAAGTAGTATATGTTGGATGAAAAACCATTTTGGAAATCGTGATTTTTTTATTGTGATTTGTATTATTCGATAGCTTACTGAGGACGCGTAGTGGTGTTGTGTATGTTCTTGATGTATGGTAGTGACAGGAGGATGATTGTAGAAGTTCTGGACTTAAAATGAAAGAGAGAGAATGGTGTGCCTTCCGGACAACAGTATTAGAAATAAGATAGGGTAATGTCATGCAATAAACGTGGCCATTGAGGACAGGCTTTGTACCCACGTAGCTTTGCTACATAGTTTATTCAGTATCCATTTGTGTCTTTGTATTACTAAAATGTTTAGTTTGTGTAGTTGAAGATAATGATTGTAAA
The DNA here is from genome assembly GCA_032361385.1 of Panulirus guttatus. Lineage (NCBI taxonomy): Eukaryota > Metazoa > Arthropoda > Malacostraca > Decapoda > Palinuridae > Panulirus > Panulirus guttatus. Next base: position 12,908 of record JAUUDW010336797.1, read on the forward strand.
TTAGTATCTTGTCATTGGTTAGTTAGAGCAATGAAATTTTTGAACATGGTTGAGTACGGTATGATTTCTGGATATGTAACGTTGGTTTGGGTGATGATTATTTGAGAGCTTGGACTTGAAGTATGTAGGTATAGGTTGGGGACTAAATCGAAACTGATATTGTAATGAATTATAAAGTTGACAAAGTTACCTTGCTGATATTCAAGATTAGTGATATATAAGGAGGACAGAATAGGCTTAGTGCATGTGATTAATTCTGAACATAGAAATTCAAGGCTTAGATTAAAGATATTTTCATATTATGGATTTGAGCATCTCTATGCTCTAAGCTTTGTACTTTTTTTTTATAAAAGCAAAATAAAAGCAAGGCTTGA
>JAUUDW010337018.1:0-13280 GCA_032361385.1 Panulirus guttatus
AGTTATCATCTATCCAAGATTGTCGAGAGGGCCCAGGAAAAGTGGCGGACTATGTAAGTAGTGGTATTCCCATTAAACGATCCCATGGCCATTAAAACAACGCTTAACGGCCAGACATTCGGTTGTGTTAACTTAATGAAGGAGAAACAACATGACGGGGTCTCTCACTGTTGTTGGGCTTTATGCTACTATATGATCTGTCGCATAAGGTGGACCAGCCAGCGGCAGCAGGGGGTAACAGCTACCAAGTAGCAAAAAGAGTTGTTACACAGTGATAGCGGCAGCAGTAGAAGCTCAGGGAAGAAAGTCTGGACAAGAAACAGTAGAAGTGGCAACAACAGACGGAAAGGCGTGCGGGTGAATTTACTCACAAGAGGGAATCCCATGTAACTAAACGATGTGTAGTCACTGGTGCCACGTCAATGCCACGGTGCCACCAGCAGTTCAGTGCGCACCACGCCTTGTCGACGCCAGCATGAGAAGGATTTCTTCGCTGCTCCTGCCAACACTCTTTACGTTCCTCATAGTCACAATGAGGATGACTTCTGCCATGTCCTTTACGGGGCCTCTTAGATCAGGGCCTCCTGCAACTGATTTAAGAAACCCACGGTTCCCCGCCCCACTCGGAACTGTGAGATATCCCGGATTACATAATCCTCCTGGATTTTCGATTCCAATGGAAAGCGTGATTTCAAGCGTTTTTTGTCTTCCTTGCAGAAAAAAATGTTACGTTAATTTCAGCTGTGAATGTGTGCTCGATTTGAAATGTGCTTTCTCATAAACTCCAAACTTGTGGTTGACTTGGGGCCCGCAATCACAGAGGACTACATGCTTCCCAAGGTCGTCTTCCACCAATGAACCACACCTGCTCTGTCCTGAGAAGTGTCAGCCGGGAACTGCGCTATCAGTGAGAAACGGAAGGCAAGGTTTGCACCTCCCTCTACACTAGAGCTCACAACCCGTCGCCTGAGGTTGACAACCATTCCACCAACGTTGATACAAACTTTCTGACGCCTATCTCGTCTCGCCTTCCATTTTTAGAGCCACTTACAGCACTAACTCTTCAATACAGTCCCTTTTCCAGTGAGTTATAACTCATCAAGTCAATGGTGGAGTCAGTACCAGACCGAAGTAATCTACTGTATGGTCCTCTCTGGCTTGGATTTTCCAGTTTTCACACTGGCTCTCGACACTCTGGTCTAGTCAAGTCGCCTGTGATTTCAGTGACGGCTGCTCACGAACTGCAAGTATATACTTGAGAGAGATAGAGAGAGAGAGAGAGAAAAGTAGCAACATAGGTAGAGAGAGTGATAAACAACTCTTGAGACTGTATTCAGTGGCTGAGGTGTACTTTGGTGCGTCGTGGATTGCTGGAATTTACCTCACGTGTGTGTAGCTAGGGCAGATGCCGTCTAGATATGCAGCATCATGACTGAGTTGCAGGAGCCATTATAAATCAAAGGACTGAAAATCACCGCCATGCTATTGCTGGGAACTTTAATGGAGGGTAGGCGAACTGGTAAACGTCTCGCTGAAAACACATGGTTTATCGTTATTGAAATTTTAGAGACCTTTAGATTAAGTTAGTGCCACTGTAGAAGCTCTCTTATGTAGAAGAAGGTGAGAAAATTGCATGAATAAGAGGAGAAAACGAAGAAATAACCAGTAAGAATAAGCAGAATTAGTGCTATCCACCAAACAGGGACAGGATGTTTACCGTACGTGTGGCACCTGGTACAAGTGAGAATGCGGGTCCACGAAGGCGCCCTAGAACCCGGAGGTGTCGTGTCAAACGTTATGAAATCTTTTTGTGGGAAACTGAAGCATTAGAGGAGGATTCTAGATGCCAACATCTTGAAGGTTTATACGTTTTTTGGGAAACATTATTACATGTTTAATGTAGCTGTTGAAGCACATATGTTTGTCTTATATTGGTGGACTGCAAATGGAAACATTTTAAACTAAATTATTTTTCTTAACTTTATTTGTATTTAATTATAATTTTGTGTTTATGGGCAGAATCAGTTTTATTTTACAGTGTGTACCAGTGTTAGGGAATAAATGTTAACCACTAAAGGAGTTTATTTTTTATAGTGACATTGGGTGAATCCCTGATGCATATTGTGTTACTCTGCTAATTCAGAGGTCAAGCCTATGTCATTACATGCAGAGAAAGCGACTTACCGCTGAAATAATGAAAGCCAGTGCTGTTGAAACAAATGTTTTGTCAGGTTGTGTGCTAGAACCTTGGAGATTCCTTTAAAACCATGCCAGTGGTTTGAATACATTCTTCATTCCTTCTTTTTCTGATTACAGAAAAAATGTACTTGCACAAATTTAAAGACATGATGTAATCTGTTGTTTTATTCTTGAAGCATAACCTTAGCTCTAATGAACTGATACATAAATAAAGTAAACAAAACAATTTTTTCGCCCTGAAAATTAGCGATTGTTAACCGTTATGAATTGAAGTTCTTGACGGCACTGAAAGTTGACTTGATGTTCCGCAACTCCTTTGGTGGTGCTGGCAACACTTACGGCAGATAAAAAGGTGGTGATGGAGAAACAGGCTCGGAACTGGTCAAAGCTATCTGTCATAGCAGCAAGGTTCATCATTAGAGTTTAAATGTCTTTGTAACAGATTCACTGTTGGTGCTGCTGCTTGCGTCTTCGAGGGAGTTTATAAGTAATGTCGTGGGGACGTTGTCAAACTTACCGCCATGACCAGTGATGTTGCTCACGGTGAAGGCTTTAGTTTGGTATAACCAAAGGTTTGGAGTGGTTGGCGTGATGGTGTGCATGACTAATGAATTCAAGGTAATCAGATCATCTACGTACCTTACCCCTCTTATGTTGGTGATCTCTCTTCATTCCATAAAGCTTCACCCTTTCATATCTCACACTGATAGTACTTAAGATAAATCGCGAAATGAGAGTAAACTCGGTTAGTCATGTACGATGATGACTAACGATGGGGCCGAGTGATATATACTTTTTACATACAATTCCTGGTATACATTGCATCATAAAACAATAAGAGAAAAAAATGGGACCAATACAAGAAGGTAAATCAACATTTAAGGAGCTTAGTTTCTATTAACAAAGGATATTTCTGCCAATAACCTAGCAAACAGCACATTCAAAGGCACACGGTGATTGGTAGACAGTAAATGGAAGAAATCTAAATCTTGATATTGGTATGACATGGCTGTGAGTTACTGTTGTTTAGCCACCATCATTTGTATATGTGTTAATTTCTCCGTTATTTTTGTTAATTTTCCTCTTTACTTATTCTTTATGGATATCATTCGCTAACGAGACGGTTCGCTGGAAGTGTTCGCTGCTGCTGTTGATTGAGGTAATACAGTTATTATATTTCTAGAGAATTACAGTTATGAGTCTGATGTGTTTTAGCCAAATTAAACTTAAAGTAAACTTGTCTGAATATAATAAATTATTCGATTCAATACGCCATAACGTTACTGGAGAGGGCGTTTTGAAATTTACAAGGAACTGCAGTACATATCTTGATATAGTTATGTGTGAAGGTTAGATTCACCGTCTTATTTCATGGCAAAAGTTATACATTATATATACGTATATATATATATATAGAGAGAGAGAGAGAGAGACATTAAATTTATGGATGAGATAATCTGTCCTGTACAAGAAAAATTGATACAACCTAACTTTTTATAACTAAACACAAAACTTTGTCCAAAGAACTTGTTTTTTTGTTGCCATTTTCAGTAAATATGGTTAGATGGGTTAGGTTTGGTTAGGTTGGCGACTTGTCACTGACGCTTTATGGGACGGTCGCTTCAAAAGATATGTGCAAATAGGGCAGTTCTAAACCTAATTAACAAGCCTAACTTCAGGTTGAGGGTGAGATTAAAGGTTACGACAGGATGATCATTGGTCAGGATTCCGATCTTTAAATAATGTCTTGGGTGATTGTCCATTACCACAACCCCTCCTTTCTCCCCCTCCCCCTTAATAGTGGGGAGGGCTGCGAAGACCAGGGAAAATGTTCGGGTAATAAACTTTGTTAAACTATTTTGGAAAAACATATGTATGAAAACTACCAACTTTCCTTTCTATTAAAGGCTTATCTTTACTGTCATCTGAAAAATATGTTTTCTTCCTATTTGTGTTCGCATTTACAGTAGGATTTTGTGCCTTGAATGTTTGTGTTTTCTTGAGATGAGATTATTTTATCTCCCCATCCGCATAATTACAGGTGGTGCATTTATGTTGTATCTTGGGCATGTTTATTTACCTTCTCATTCCTTTTTGATATTTTTGTTTGTCAAACATGAAGACCTGTTGGTCTGAAAGAAGTATAATGTATATTGTAATTATTGATGTGTCAACCATGGTTTTAAGTTATCTCATCCTGTCTAAATATTCATTTGTATATATATATATATATATATTTGTTTTTTATCATAGTCTAGTTAAATACACATCTTAAGAAACCAGAAAGTTATCTCAAATTTAAGCTTTTTCTTATTATTACAGTATGGCTTCCATAGAAATATGGAAACCCTTAGAAGAGGCCACATGGTATGCATTACCTGGCATAGGCCCCCAGTGGATGGGTAAGTCGTTTGCAAGCGACCAAGGCTACATGGTAATGCTGACAGATGGATGTTGTCTCTGGGGTGAGAGCAAAGGTGCAAAGTACATCTTAGACAAGGCAGAGGTAAAGATCAGTATACCAGAAATCTGTACATTGAATTAAGATGCCTGATTCACTGAGAAAATTTAGTTTTAAGTTATAGATATGGCATAGGATATTGTATCAATTTGATATTTGTAATCTTCCTTCAAACTTGGTAGGAAGGCTTTCTAGACTTTGGAGTACTGATCTGTTGTTGGATGATTAACATTATCTATTTTTGTGTTTCAGATTAGTTTAAGATGTGACAGTAGCAAGCATGATTAACTAGGAAAGTGAACTTTGGCTTCAGAGGTCATTAAAAGGTTGAAATGAAATGATGAAACTGAATGTGATTTGATTTCTTAATGATTTATACTGCACAGAATAGTGATAGATATAGTTTTAGACATACACAATAAATTGTATATCATCAAATTTGTGTTAACATAGGCCAGAACTTATTTTTTTCTAATAAGAGTATTCACTTAATTAACTTATAAACATGTTCACATGAAAGTCTAGGACAGATTATTTAGGATAATGCATTAGATAATGTATATTCTCTCAAAGGACAATTTTTCATAATGTTTGCTAGTGGAATTGAAATTGGCCTTGCCGTTAGCTGCTTGCATATAAGATAAACTATGCTTCCTGATATGTTTAGAGATTTATAAGTAAGTTATTTGTGATGTGTGTATGACATAAGATTTCCATCAGAAATGGCTAAATTATGGCTGTGATTTAGCCCTGTTTTAGGTTGCTTAACTGTAGATGATCATAGGGTTGCACTGTATGACCAAGAGGCAACTTTCATACTGGAGACACTGAAGACTAACTCCTCAAGTGTCTTTCTCATACAGACCTACTCCCAATATCCCACACTTCTTGTGGTCTAACCTGGAGGATGTGGCCAGCTTTCTGAGCACTGCAAAAGCCCCATGAAAGGAAATCCTACACAGGAAATCTAATGTCACACATTTAACTCTTGACATATATGAATCCAACATACACCCTTCTCTTAACCTGGATGAGTAATTACTCCCACAACACATGTATGATATTCACTCCCTACACTGCAAACATCAGCACAAAGGCTATGAACAAACTAAACACACACAAACACTAACTTCTACCATATTTGGATGAGACAAAGAGTCCCTTAGTATCCTCTACAAAGCTCATCACTTCTCTAATAAACTACACTTGTACTTGGTGAGGCTGCAGAGTTGCAGACTACATAAAACAGAGCTCTCAGAACAATTGCCAGCTTCCTAACATCCCCGTACATTTAACATTTGCATAACAAGACAAAGATCCTTGCAATACAATCTACTTTCAATATACTTGGCATTCAGTCCTTTGCAGCAGCACTAAACCTTCACATTCAAACCACTCCATAACTAACCACCAACCCCCAAGTAGAAATAAAAAAGTGACTGCTGCCTTAGATTTCAGTGATTTCTATGTGCAGATCCCCCTCCTTTTCCAGTAAACACAACAGTAACAAAAGATATACACATTAAAATGAGCTGACAAGCAGTGAACAATCACCTTATCTACCCAGTCTTCAACACCAGCCCACCACATATACAACTACCTAAAGCTATGCTCCCTAGACATATATGAGTTACACTTTCTAGTCTGCATTCCAGACACTTCCCCTCACTTCAGCATTACAAACAATGTTTCCACATATCAAAAGACACATCATGCCTAAGATGCATTGTCCACAGTGAAGACACTGATCACTTATTCCCCAGTTCCTCTGTACACTCCACAGAGACATAAACAAGTCATCATCACATTTTATGATCTGTGGTCACACCAAGTGGACACAGCTGTGCATTTCAGGAGCTCCATAGATGGGACCCCTGGAGCAGAAAGGTAAGCTAAGGTCTATACACATAAGCTGTCTTTTCTTTTCCACATAAACCAGGTAGCATCAGGAGCATAAGAATGAGCCATCGAAGAAGGAAGCTTTTATATAGTTGTCTAGTATAGTTATTCTGTGTCATAGATATTGATATTATTTTGTCTTTTTTTTATATTCATAGAGTTTGAAAGTATCATGTAATGAAACTAAATATCTATAAAAGTTTTCTTTTATTATCCTCAGGACTGGGCCCCATGCATAGAGGCTGGTATCAAAGAGATATCAAGTCTTGTGTTAGTGGAACTGACCAAGCTGAATGTTAAAACAGAATGGATAGGAGACAGACAGAGTGTCAACATCATTGTCTCCTCGAGGTTAAATGACATGTCATACAGATGGGAGTTTAGACTGGACCGGCTTTCAGATGAGTTGGTTAGTTATATTCATTCTGCTGAAACGGGATAATATGCACAAAATTTATAAAGAAAATTTGAGCTAAATTCATAATTAATTAGTAAAATGTATTCTATGCATAACCTACCCTGCAGATGAAGAGGACCAAAAGGGGCTGTCTAATAAAATAGCTGTCAGCCTAATGGCTATTACATATATGGTATTGATATATTTATTATTGCCCAAGGACCATGGCCTAGAAGTATGAAAGGAAAGAAAGAAAGATAAGTAGATGTTATCAGACTACACCTGTATCATTGAAAATACAGTCTTATAAATCATTTACCTGCTTCTGGAAACAGTGCAGCCTTGGGTTGCAGGAGCCTCTGGGAAAGAGGCCCAGGGTAAAACAAGGACCCTTTTTTGGAAAGGGTTTCCTCACCCAATTGTAAATAGATAAATATATAAATTAATTTATTATTACCCCAGCACCAATTTCTGAGAAAGATTCCAGTTGTTACCTAGGCCCTTTCTAAAGGCTACTGCGGCCCAAAGTTGTACTACTTCCAATGGCATGGGAATGTAGACTCCTTTGGAGTGAGAGGTTCCTTGACGAGATTCGACTCCCAGTGATACATCCTTGCCAAAAGTGATTTTTCTCTTGCAAAGTAACATCAAACAGGGGGTGGCAATGCTATTTCCTGTGGGGTGGGGTGGCATCAGGAATGGATGGGGGCGAGCAAGTGTGAATATGTACATAAGTATATGTGTATATGCATGTGTATGTACAGTCGGTTGTTGACTTATGATTGCGATCGGTTCCAAGATACCAGTCGTAAGTCGATCTGGTCGTAAGTCGACCTATGTTATATTTTCCTTAGGTATATCATACAGTTTAATGATACTGTAGAAAGATTTCCAAAGTGAAAGACACACAAACACAGGAGGAAGTGTGTTGTGCTGGGAGCTTTGTGCAGGGTACAGGAATGATGTGAACATCCCTAGCACTTAGCCTCCCAGCCTCCTGGCAGCACCAGGAGCTGGCCTGAAACTGTCATACGGAAGTAGTCGTACATGCGGTCAGTCGTAATTCCCATAGGGCGTAAGTCGACGACTACCTGTATATGTATGTATATATGTTGGTATGTATATGTATGTAATGTGCATTTATATGCATGTATGTATATATGTGTGTATGTGGGTGGGTGGGTCTTTCTTCATCTGTTTCCTGGCGCTTCCTCGCTGATGTGGGAAACAGCGATCAAGTATAATATATATAAATGAATAAATATATATATATATAGTACCCACAGAAAGTCTGAGGAATGGGTATAAAAAAAAGAAATAACTCATTTTCTTTACTGTAATACTTAATGTGGCCACCTCATGCCTTGAGACCACAATTCCTCAATGGGACTCAGTTCTGGAAAATTCCCAGGCCACTGAAGGACGTTCACCTGCTTGTCTGACAACTATTTCATGACCTTCTTTGCCTTGAGATATGGTTCCCTGTCCTGCATTAAGAAGTTACAGCTGTGGATCTCATAAAAATTTATCATGTGGTCAAGAAGAACTTCAATGTAGCAGTCTCCATTCATTGTGATGTTCTTGGGGAGCAGATGAAATTCCCCATGCCCTAACTCTCCACTAAAGCAACCCCAAATCATGGCTGGGTCTGGGTGTTTGACAATCATTTGCACATAATGTGGATCAAGGGGTTTGAAGTGTGAGGGGTGTCTCAACTTCCCACACCTCACTGTACCACACTGGAAAATTGACTCATCACTCCATAAGAACCCTCTCCTGTCCTCAACAGTGAAATGTTTGAAGCTCTTTGCAAAACTGAGACAAGCATCACACATCTTCCAAGTCAGCAGGGGTTTTATGGTCAGGGAACAAGGAGGCAGGTTCAGGTGTTTCTGGCAGCACTCTTGAATGGTACATTCTGCAACGCATCTGAGGAGGGTGGGATAGGATTGCTTCATCTGTCTTGCTGTGATGCATGGATTTATCAATACTTGCCTTTTGATATGCTTGTCCATAGTTGCTGAAGACTTTCTGGGACACCCTGGTACAGATTTACGAGGTGGAACTTCACCTTCTGGGATATTCTTGCTTTTGCAACGAGGCTGTATATGGCTGACTTGCTCACCCCCGGAAGCAGAATAATCTCCTTCACCAGTATTTTTGCCTCCCTCAGGATAAGAATCCAAGCCTTTTCTTGCTGGGTGAAGTTCCTGTGCTCCATTCTAAGGTGTGTGTAGGCAGATGTTGGATGAAAAGTGAGTGAAAAAAAAAGCGGCTCATAGCATGCATCCCCTCTCTATAGCTTGTCTCATGAGACACTGACATGCTCCCCAGTCTGTAGTGATGGGATCACCAGGGAGAGCTGCCCATTACTAATTAAGCGAGATCTGAGCATTCAGTAGGCTGAGACACAGAAATTCTGAGGACACCCAACCTCACAGCAAAAGGCCCCATATTCCTCAGACTCTCCATGGGTACTGTATATCAATCTTTTCACACTTTTTTTTGCCATTTCACACATTATTAGGGTAGTGATATGAACAGAAGAGAGGCTACATATGCTCACATATATTCCCATACTGTTATGTGCAATGAATCAAATCCACAGTTTCCTATTCACAACCAGGCCCCACATATCTTTCCATGGTTTCCTCTGGCTGCTTCACATGGCCTGGTTCAGTCCACTGACAGCATGTTGCCCCTTGCATACCACATTGATCCAATTTAATTTATCCCATGTACGCCTTTCACCCTCCTTCATGTTCAGGCCTGATCACTCAAAGATCTTTTTCACTCTGTCCTTCCATCTCCAATTTGGTCTTTCCTTTCTCCTTGTCACTTCGCTTCTGACATAGTGTCTGCAAAAATATTGTCTGCCCCCATATATTTTCAAAGGTGGTACATGGCTAAGGTTTCCTGTGGGCTCAAGCATATGATGCTTTCAGGATGAAATCATCTTACATCTGGTCACCAAGACTAGTGTTCCTAATGGTGTGAGCACCAGCAACCTGCCTCAGTGTGCCTCAGGCTATCTTGAGAGAAGGATGTTCTTTCTTTACTTATCCTGGGGCCACTTCATTTTGAGAACTTAGCTTCTAAGCACTATATTTCTTCCACCTGTGCTTCAAGATAGTTGGCTCTTATGTTTCTATGGAGAAAACCCAAATTTTCACCTAGAAGCAAGAAAATGAGGGCACTTGGTACTCAGAATGCACAATCAGGCAGATGCTTCCTGCAACACCTCATCAGTGCCTCACTTCATTCAGGAGATCAAGACCGTGTGGACCCAAAATATGGACCTATAGTTGCCATACGCTAAGTTGGTGAAGAAGCCATGCCCCTCTTCCATAGCTAAGGTAGCTGATTAGTTCATATACAATGTTCTTGTTGCTATCCATTTATTCATACTAAGTGTGTTCACAGTTTATAATCAGACCTGTTCTTCTGTATAATAATGTAAAAAATTGGGAACATAAATATTTAAATGATTTTAAGCATTAGCACTTTATCTTTGCTACAAAATGAAGAAATAATAAACAGGCTTCATTCGAAAATGATGTTGTCCTTGACATCGACCATTTGTGATACATGTTTAACATTTTTAACATCCTCTCTAAAGTGCTAATGCCTTAAAATTATTTAAATTTTTATGTTCCAAACTTTTAACATTATCATAAAGAAGACCAGGTCTAATTATGAAATTTGAACATACTTAATGTGAATAAATGGATAGCACCAAGAACATTGTATATGAACTAATCAGCTACCTTTGCTATGGAAAAGGGGCGTGGTTTCTCTGCCAACTTAGAGTAAAATGAAAATAGAATACTTCAAGAACATTGCCAGTTCCATACCCAGATGTCTGCAGATTAGTAACCAAGGCCAAAGAAGAGATTTCAAAATCCTAAAACGTAAGTGTGACATCGCCTTTGAAAATATATGGGGAGGCGGACAAGGTTCTTTCAAACACTGTATATATCCTCTTTGTCAACCTCTCCTCACTCATTCTCTCCATATATCCAAATCATTTCAGCACACCCTCTTCATCTCTATCAGCCACATTCTTCTTATTACCATACCTCTCTTTTAGCCTTTCATTACTTACTCAAACAAAGCACCTCACGCCACATACTGTCCTTAAACATTTCATTTCCAACTTATCTACCCTTCTCTACACATTCTTAACTGTAGCCCATGCCTCACATCTGTACCCATTTTGCCCTCTAAGAAAACAACCTCTCTTTCTACATATTTCTCAATGCTCCCAGAACTTTTGGTCCCTCATACACCCTATGACTGACTTGTATGGTTCCTTTTGATCCTATGTCCACTTAGGAGTATCTAAGGAACCCCACTTTTTCCAAGGTTTTTCCATTCAAACTCACTCTACAACTAACCTGTTACCCTACCCTGTTAAACCTATTAACCTTGCTTTTTTCACATTTACTTTCAACTTCCTCCTTTCGCAAACACTCTCCCAAACTCAGTCACCTACTTCTGCAGCTTCTCTCTTGAAACTGCCATAAGTGCTGTGTCATCAGCAAACAAACACTGACTCACTTCAATACACACTTGCATTTACCTCACTCATTAAACTACCTATAAACAAATTAAACAACCAAGGCGACTTCACACATCCCAACCACACACCCACCTTCATCTGGAACCACTAACCCTCCTCTCTACCTTTTTGCACAAATGCCTTACACTCTGCACAAAAATTCTCAAAAAAATGTCTCTAGAACTTTTCTCCTGCATCATATACTCTTAAGATCTTCCACAAGGCATCTCTCTCAACCCTATCATATGCTTTCTCCATATCCATAAATGTTACATCTAAATATCCTTCTCATTCTGTAAGTATTTCTCATACACATTCTTTAAAGCAAACAAGTGATCCACACATCATCTGCCACTCCTGAAACAACATTGTTCCTCCTCATTCTGGTGCTCTGTACATGCCTTCAACCTCTCACTCACTATTCTCCCATACAACTTACCAGGTACACTCAACAACCTTATACCCCTGCAGTTTGGACACACTTTTGTATTCCTAGTCTTTATAAACTGGCACTATGCATGAATTCTGCCATTCCTCGGGTTCATCACCACGATCAGTATATACACTGAAAATCCTTACTAACCGATCAACAACACAGTCATCCACTTTCTTAAGAAACTCACTTGCAAAACCATTAACTCCGTCTACCTTTCATACTTCAGCTTGGTTTTTATCACCTCTTCTCCCTTTGGCAAACCACTTTCCATGACTTTCTCACTTCACATACCTCTCCAACACAATCACCCTACAACTGTCACCCTATCATCAAAAATACTCAACAATCCTTCAAAATACTCACTACGCTTCCTTCTCACTCATCATCCCTTCTAACAATTCCCCATATGCCTTCTCAACCAATATTCCACTTGTTCTCTTGTTATCACTATCAACATCCTTCCAAAAGATCTTATTCTCCATGAAGCTTACTGATAATTGCTCACCCCAAGTCTCATTTGCTCTCTTTTTTCAACCCCTGCAGCTTTCTCTTGACCTACTGACCTTAATTCTTGAAAATTTCATGATCATTTGCACTCCTTTCCTGTAAGTCCTACTCATACACCTCTTTCTTTCACTAGCAACTTATTTTGTCATTCCACCAGTCACTATCCTTCTCACCTGTCCTCCCACTTTCTGTGTGCCACCACTTTACTTGCACATGCCAGCACTACTTCCCTAAATATCTCTCATTCCTTGATTACTCTCCTTACCTTGTTTACTCTCACATTTTGCCATTCTACACCCAATCTCTACCTGTATTTCATCACTCACATCTCTGTTCTAAGCTCACTTACTTCACCACCCTCTTCTCAACATTTCATTTCCTCTTTTGCAAAAACCTCTGGTGATCAGCCATCCCACCAGCTGCCCCTCTCAACGCATTCACATCCAGGTCTCTCTTTTGCACGCCAAGCAATTTGTATGCAAGCCAATAATGCCCTCTTACCATCTTTCCTAATCACCCAGATACACTTAAGTATATCTGTCTTTTTAAGCTAGATGTTCCCAGTTACCATTCCTTTTTCAGCACACAGCACCACAAACTGTTCACCATTCCTATTAAGTCACTTAAATACTCCATCCCCTAATTATACCCTTAACTGTCACATTACTTACTCTTGCATTTGAATCATGCATCATTATAGATTGGAGTGGATGAGATGCCTGGCTTCACTGATATGCTGATCTCTCGCATCAAAATTGCTGACACTTACTCAGCTGCTCCTAAAACACTTGCCTCTCATCTACTCTCTTCTCATGGCCAG
>JAUUDW010337129.1:0-13280 GCA_032361385.1 Panulirus guttatus
ACACACACACACACACACACACACACACACACACACACACACGGCGGATATCAAGACCCCGAGTAGCAATAGAGTAAGAGGAGGTTGGGCAAGATGATGGGATGCTGCACTGTGTTTGGCCACACCTCTCCTTGACCTCTGACCTGACCCGACACTGTCAGGAGACTGGTGACAACATCCGCAACAGCTAGTGCACAATGGTTGCATCCATTTTAGCTTTGAACTTTTCCTTTGTAAATCCCGTACTTCGCTCAGTTGTCTCCTTTCGTGGAGCTGTTACTTCGATAATCTGCTTCCGTCAAGCTGTCTACGTTCGTCTGTTAATTCACTAAGCTGCCTGCTTTCTTCTAGCTGTTACTTTTCCAAGTTGTCTGCTTTCTTCAAGCAGTTACTTTACTAAGTTGTCTGCTTTCTTCAAGCTGTTACTTTACGAAGTTGTCTGCTTTCTTCAAGCTGTTGCTTTACGAAGTTGTCTGCTTTCTTCAAGCTGTTATTTTACTAAGTTGTCTGTTTTCTTCAAGCTGTTGCTTTACTGAGTTTGTCTGTTTTCGCAAAGGTGTTACTTCCCTAAGTTGTCTGCTTTCGTCGTTCCATTGCTTCACTAAGTTATCTGCTTTCTCACTAAGCTGCTGAGAGAAATGAGCCGGGTGTTCAGTCTGCAGATGTGATCATATGTGTCCATGTTTTCTGTACATCACATTTAATTACATATGTCACCTCCTGCTCGTCTTTATCTTCGTGTTCAGGGTCCGTTAAGTTCTGCTTAAGAGGAGACCCTGAAATCCCTCACCCAGTCGCACTTGTCCCAAACATTAGCTTCTGATCTCCAGCTATGCCGAGCTGTGAGTGGTCGATCGCAGTGGTGGGTGTCGATTACAGGTGTAGTAGGCAGCGACTGCTGAGGTCGCTCCGCTGTGGCGCGGCATTGTGTATCTCCAGCAACACTTCCTTCCTTAGAAACACTGGGTGAGTGTTACCTAGACCTGAAACGCTTGCTCAGAAGTTTAATTGTGGATTTTTTTTTTCAAAGTATTGCATAAATAAAACTAATCCGTTTTCTATGAAAATTGTCCTATTAGGAACTATTTTCTCTTCGGCTCTGTAAGGGTAGACTATTTTTTGTTATTGTAAATATTTTTTATCTTCCATTCTTATTGTTTAGCTTTTTCTTCCTCCACTCTTGTCGTTATTGTAGCTGTTATTCCTTAAGGGTAGTTCTTCCATTCTCATTTCCATAATTGCCAAATGTCACTGTCGTTCGCTTTCACTGTTCCTACCCGCTGTTTCCTCCCGTCAGTCCCCGGGGAGGATGTCAGGTCCCCACCGGTCCCGGTGCGGTAAACGAGGCGTCACGCCGTGCCTCTGGTGACGGCGGAAGCGGGTGGTAGAAAGTGGCGGCGGTGTGACGCAACCGGAAGGAAGGAAGGAAGGAAGCTGGTAATAACCGGTTGGAGGGGGGGGGGGGGGAGGAGGAGGAGGAGGAGGAGGAGGGGTCGGGTAAGGGAGGGGTGCATGGGGGGGGGAACCCCGCGTGGGCCCCGCCCCCCACCTGCACCTCCCACCCACCTCACAAGGGACACTGGACACCATCTCACATTTTACCATCTCATACTGTTTTCCTTTCCTGCTGTATTTGTGTAATCTGATATCTGGGCCTGGATAGTATATTGATATCGTATTTGGGGTACTTAGATTACGTAGAATAGTGAGTGGGGGGAGAGTGAAGGTAGATTTGGTAGATATTTATGGTATACTGGTGTAATTATGGGATGGTAAGGAAATATAGTGTGACGGTATACAAGTTCGAGATGGATGGGTGACAGTGAACGCCCAAGTGACCGGTCACGTCCACCGTTAACGGTGGGTGGGTGCTACCAGCGGGAGGATGGATGGTGGAAACAATTTTCCGTTGGTGTGTTGCCAGAGTCTGTGTCTGAGCGAGGCCGCTGCTGGGTCGTTGGCGCACACACACACACACACACACCGCTGTCCATTGTGGCACGTACAACAGGTCTTGTCCGTTTCTCGAGCTGTCTTTTTCCACGAGGCTCACCGTTATTGTCAGCGCTGACCTGCTGGGGTCCCGTGGGCGTCCAGCGCGGCTCTTGTGTGTTTGTGTCGGGCAGACGTGATGTGTAGGGGTGGAGGAGGCGGTCAGTGGCTGCGTTCTGCGGATCGCCAGTGCGGTAAGGGGGGCCCCCCTCCCTCCTCTCAGACCATTACTCAAGACCTAACAATGAACAGGTAGTTGCGTTCGTTACTGAACCCACTCGCAGCGACGTACAGGGTTATATTCGTCACTCCCAGCGTTCGGTAACGATGAGTCAATCAGGTGGTGCGCTGAGTCAACGTCAGGGGTGTGTAGCTACGTCATAGAACCTTTAATTTGGTAAACCAACAGGCTAACAACGTCATAGGTACGTCACGGAATCTCTTATCAGTTCAGCCTCCAGGCAAGCAACGTCATAGCTACGTCACAAAACCACTATCGGTTAATTCATTTGGCAGACCACGTTATAGCTACGTTGAAGAACCTCTGTCGGTTAAACCGCCAGGCAAACAGCGTCATAGCCACGTCACAGAATCATAGTTATGATGATAACCACAGAACTAACTCCCCATGAAACGGCTGGACGAGCCTTAGCTAGTTCAGGGTGATGCATGAGGGCGTCCGTGGGCTGCCAACAGCACCCCTCACTCTGTTATTACCATCCTGGCGTGCAGGGAGGACCTGGAGCAGTAGGAGAACGCACCAGCGCCCTCTTGACACAGACGGGTCTCCTCGCGACGGAGGTGGAGTCGCCACCGACACAGACGTTGCTTTTGTCATTTTAGAATGAAGCGATTCGTAATGAAAGTAATGACAAGAGAAGAGGCAGGCAGGTTAAATCTACTAAGTATCATGTGCAATGCACCAATACCACAGCCTCCTATACTTAACCAGGCCCCACAGACTTTCCCGCGGTTTCCGCTTCACTTGCCCTGGTCCAATCCACTGACAGCACGTTGATCCCTGTATACCACATTGTTCCAGTGCACTCTATCCCGTGCATACCTTTCAGGTCCCGATCACTCAAAATATTTTCAATCTATCTTTCCATCTCCATGTACAATATATGATATATTTTCCTCCGCGGATAAAACAAGTGAAGGGTCTGGTGACTGGATTTAAGTATTGCACAAGGAATGTGGGGAATACAGTGGAGCACTGTTATTCACGTCCAACTGCCACTTACCTGTGATGTATGTCTTCAAGAGTCTGCTGGCATCTTTACTACAGGTACGCATAGACTAAGGACCTGAACCTCTCCAGGGTTGTACCTCCGTGCTCAAGGGAGTCGTGCCATCGTGCTCAAGGGTCGAACCATCATGCTGAAGGGTCGTACCGTCGTACTCAAGGGTCGTACCGTCGTGCTTCAGGGATTCAACCCACCAGCTGCCTGTCCAGAAGTGGAATTAGATTTCACTTTAAACACTTATACTTTTCTCGGGTAAAGATTAAGGCCTCTGGCTAACTCGTGACCACACCTTTCTATGTATCTATGTAACAGGGTTACACAGATACACAGACCACGCAGACCCACGGTCCAGGCGTGGTGGTCTGGCCTTTACACTGCTCAAAAAAGATGCAGTCCCCTTGAAATGTTAGGAAAGCAATGACAATATGGAGAGAAGTGTCATGAGGACCCCCGTACTTATTCAACTCAGAGATCCAGATGAAAGTCTTGAGTTAGGTGTCTGCGGTCGCCGTGCGTGCGTGCGTGCGTGCCTGCGCTTCTGAAAGTAGCTTTCCGGGAGAGATTCTCAAGCCACTTTAGCTTTCAAACCATTATAGCGTGTGGTGTGGCATGTGTGACTGCTCTTCAAGGATTTTATATATTTATATATTTATATATGGTTACCTGACGACCACTTTCTCTGAAAGAGTCTTGGTGTTTCCCCAAGATCTTTCTCGAGGTTCCTACAGAACAGGGCTGCACCGCTGCTTCCAGTAGCAGGGAAATGATGTTAGACTCCTTTAGAGTAAGAAGTCTTTAACGAGGCTGTACTCCCAGTGTTATAGACTCGTCAAAGGTGACTTTTCACACGCGGTGTAACCTCAAGAAGGCGGAGTCCGGTAACACAAGAATTCTATATCTGCATTTAGTGGTACGAATCATTTTTATTGCAATCTGGTGTCAGTTCTAAAGGGGCTTCTTGGGTTATGTGTGGCCATCTGGGCCAGCGTGCATCTGCATCAGGAGTTGATGACCAGGTTGGATCAGGAGGCGTTGACCTTCCTGGACCATGAGGCATCTGCATCAGGAGGTTTTGACCAATTTGGACCAGGAGGCACCTGTATCAGGAGGTGTTGACCAGCCTGAGCTCGGAGGCGTTGATCAGCCTGGGACAGAAGGCAACTGCAATAGGAGATGTTGACCAGCCTGGGCCAGGAGGCACCTGTATCAACAGACGTTGACCATTCACGGTCAGGTTTATGTCTGGTCAGCTGAAGGTCACAATACAGGCTGACCTTGCTCTATCCTGCCACTGGTGAGTGTGGAGGGGGGAGTCACTGTCTGTGTCTTTGAGTCTAACAGTAACCAGCTGTACTGATCGTTTGACAAGGTCATTAGAGTGTGTCACGATGAGGAAAGGCATTGCATAGTATTGACCTCACAGGTTCAGTTGGTCAGACTGTCTTCACCACGTAATTTCCCCCGAAATGCACCGAGACCAGAAATCTAGCCTCATTTACGACGAAACTCACTGGTTGTAAATCCTTCAGTCATTCATTTACAAGTTGTAAAACAGCTTATCAAGAGACACCACGGGTCACTCCGTTAGGACCCCTGGTGTTTCAGAGGGGCCCCCAGACCACGCCTCATTTCACTCACCCATGGAGACCAGCCGAGCGGAATCACACACTAAAATATTTTCCGTGATTTTTTTTTCACACTGGTGCTAGTGTGCGTACCTGACACACGTCTCTTTTTTTTCATACCATTAATGTAACTGTTTCGCTATTGTGCTTGTATCTGAACTGTGATTTGTTTTTTTCTTTGATACTGTGCCAGTTGATTTGAAATTAACTGTTATCTCTGGGTGTGAAATGATAAGGATTAGAAATATTAAGTCAGGTTAGTTGAGAAACATCGTGTGTCTCATCTTGTTAGTTACTCGTCGGTCGGTTTCATGGCTCCCCACTGCATCGTCAGGGAGGTTGCACCGTCGGGCGTGTCACGTCGCTCTGTACCTGACGAGCAGGAGTGCTCTACAAGGCGTTGAGCTGTGGGGGTTGCTCCTCCTCCTCCTCCTCCTCCTCTCTCCTCTCTCCTCTTCCTCCTCCTCTTCTCTCCTTTTCCTCCTCCTCTCTCCTCTTCCTCCTCCTCCTCCCCACAGTAGCTTAATGTACACAGTCTCTCCGGCTTCGGAAAGCACCCTTCATCAGCTCCACCAGTAGCACATGACGTGGCCGACGGTGGTGCCACCAGACGCGAGTGACGGAGCGACTTTCTGGACGGCGAACACATCCCGGAACAACGCATCCACACTGTTATGGATCGCGATGAGTGAATTTTTTTTTTTTTGAGAGTCGTGCGCTGATTTTTGCGCGTGGGAATTCCATCCGAGGCGAGTGTGACTCAGAGGCCTGTTTCAGGAGAAAAGCGAGAGAGCAGGTGATGTCATCCGCCGTGGATTCTTTACCACTTCTGCGCCCTCGTCTCTTGGCATAAGCAAGACACACACCACAAGGGCATCACGACTGTAGAGTTGACAGAAGATTTGCGTAAGATATTAATTAGCATCTTTTTAAATCAAGAATTGAGAATTTGTTGATTGTGTTTTACCCCCTTCTCACCTGTCGATAAATTCACTTTATTTTGAAAGGGGCCTGGGTAATGGAGATGGTTTAGAACCCCATATTTACCACAGTGATGCGTAGGGAATACTCCGGTTTGAGATGGTACATCTATGCCACCCTTTTGTACCCTCGTCGTAACATTAGGCTTCCACGTGGCGGCCCGCAATGTAGCAGTGAGATGCGAAGTGGGTGAAGGTTTGGGTGCTCAGGTCCAAACTGTCTCGCCCCTCTTACCCTCCCTCCGTCCCTCCACACGCAGCGCAATTACACTCAGGAGGTCTTTTGGCCCCACCCCGGCTCCTAACTCGCGCTGGCCACACGCTCAGGAGCCCCTCGCGCGGCACTACTCGCGATATCTCTCAGCCATTTTAAGAGGCAAAGGAATGAATGACATGTGCCCTGGCAGGGTGTGGGAGGGACAGTGAGACCGGTGAAGGTGGTGGTGAGCGAGGAAGGCAGAGGCAGCACCCGGGTGGAAAACTGCGCGGGTGGGTGGCGGCGTGTGACGGGTTAAAGGAGCCTTTTTCTGTATCTGTCAGGCACAGGTGTTGGTACACACACACACGCACACACACACCATCCAACGGCACTCCAGTGGTCGCACCTCGTCACATATTGGTCTATATAATCTAAGATATGAAGAACCTGTTATGTTGGAATAAGACATCTTTCATGTCAGTGTAGAGTGAAGAAATTTGTTTAGTCAGATACGCCGGCAGGGTTTAGGGAGAGTGAGAGGATGGGAAGGATTGTAATGGGATAGAGTATATCTTTTGGGTCCAGTATTAGGTAGGGCCGGGATGATTATAGCTGATGGAGACGTTTCATTCTAACGTCCTGATGACGTAGGATGCTGAAGTTTGAACGTAAGGGAAATGAAGTGCTGGCCAGCTGACTGAGAACGTTACTAGGGAGTGGACCTTAACTGGAAAACGTTCATTGGTGCATAGGTTCAGGACTTCTAATTATGAGCGAAGAACACGGGGTGATGAATACCGAGAACACGGCTAGGTTCCCTCTAGGGCGTCTGGGGGAACCAGATACGTGTAGTTTCCCGAAGAGGCGCTGGGAAGTGATTTGTTCATGGTGCAGTAGTAGTGGCTTGGCCGACGAAGGGAAGTGACAGGACGTTGTCACACAAGTGGCAGATGGCTGCCGACCTTCCCTTGCCTGGGTGGTGTTGACTGTGACGCGATCGGTGCTGCCTCCGTCACGCTGGCTGCGGAGAGTGACGTCTGCAGAACCATGCACTGAGGGACGAGGTTGAGAAAATACGGCGGAAGGATTTAGCTTAAAATGATGAAAGGAAACTGGCGTTATAAGAGCTTGGAGTACTGCGTTTGAGTCTTGCTTGTGTTCCTGCATTGCTTGGACCTTCGTGTTGCGATGGAGGCAGGAATCCCCCCTTGCGGGTTATGTTTCCTCAGTAATATTTCGTCATAATGTGCCCCACCAGGTGTTCAAGTCGAACACAATTACAGGGAGCAGGGCAGGTAATGACTGAGGGCTGCAGGAGACGCTGACCCCACAGGTTAGGGTAGACAGTGACCAAAGCCTTTGGTGGACAGTGACCAGAGCCTGGTGTGGACAGTGACCAAATTTCAGGATGGACTGTGACCAAGATTTAGGGTGGACTGTAAGCAGGGCTTAGGGTGGACAGTGACCAAGGATAAGAGTGGACAGTTACCAAACCCTGGGATGGACAGTGACCAAGGCAGTTATGATAGGCCATAGTAGAAACTAAGCTAAAATCAGGATAAGGAATGACCAGTGGGCAAGGAAGACAGTGAACGTGGATATGGAGAAGCATTGGCCAAGGACAGGTAGGGAAGGCTGTGTCAGATAAAGAGAAGGCTGAGACAGGCTGGGAGAACTGGGTTGGGTAAGGAGGGCAGGGACAGGCTTAGGGAGTTGTAAACAGGCCGAGAGGGCTGAGGTGGACAGGGAGAGCCGCGACAGGTAGGGAGGACTGAGACAGACAGGGAGAACCGCGACAGACGGGGGGAAATGGATGAAACAGGGAGAGCTGGGACAAGCAGGGGGGACTGGAACACGGGAGGCAGGGAAGGAGGGAGCCGGACGGAGGGATTAGCGGGCAGGAAGCAGTATGGCCACTCGCACACTCCACCTCTCTCCGTACTCACCACAATCACAAGTCTTAAAGCACAGGCTGGGTCGGCCGTTGCCACCAGGCCATTACTACTTGGCTAAACTAGTAAAGGAGGCGTGGGAGCGTCTGTGTGTGTGTGTGAACCCCAGGGCCTGAGGCTCCTGAACCACCAGGAGGCTCCCCAAACCACACACACACACACACACACACAACTTCAGCAGTCTTTTCCCCCGCATGACGCCTTCGCACGGCTGAGTAAACAGGGCGACGCCTCGGCTGGAATTAAAAACCTTCCCCTCAACCGCTGAAAGGATGTGTGTTGTTGAAGCCAGCACTTGAAGCAGGGAACATAATGCACTCGAGTGAGGAGGTACAGGAAGTTTTGATTGTGGTCTCGCGAATCCTCGGAAATCGTCAGGGTTTTCTTTTTCCTGATAGATTAATGCACCGTCATTCTCACCGAGTCTCCAAAGACGTTTCAGCAAAGCGAAATTATTTTAAGTATTTCAGGTGCATTCAGCCTCAGTCGTTCAGGCTGGCGGCCCGTACATTATTGGGTCAGATCCCATCGGTGCAGGTCTTTCAGGCTATGTGTAGATCCATGGCTGTTGAAAATTCCCAGCTCTTTATACATCAAAATGTAGCCTCTGAGCTTTGTGAGTCCGTATCCTTGTAGCTCCCAATCGCTAAGCTCAATTTCCCCCTTTCTGTAGGTCTACGTACCAAAACACAGAGTTCCGACTCTATGTTATTTCCCTCTTCTGATTTTTTAATCTCATAGATCCGTAACTCCATGCCTCCCCATCTGTATTCAACTTTCCCGCCACATATTCCCAAACTGCCCCAACGCCCAAGTTGCACTGGGTCTCAAAGTGCGTAGAAGCCCAGCTGCGTAAATCTGAGCCTACATGGGTTTCCGACTGCGTAGGTCCTCAGTTGCTTAGGTCACCAGCTGCAAAGGTCACAGATCCTGCGTAGGTCTCCGTCTGTGTAGGTCTCTCTCGTGATGATGAAAGGCATGGTGGCGTGTCCGCTTATCCCCGGCGGGGGTGTGGGCGCACGGCTCTCTGGATCACTACCTGAAGTGTCGGCGTTGAGGTCTCCGAGCGGATGTAGCCAAGGTTACTCGCTGCCCTTTAATACCTCACAACCAGCGAGGGTAGAGACGCTCCCGCTTGGTGGGCTGCTGGTTTGGGGAGAGGGTACAAAGGTACTGGGGGTAAAGAGGGGTTTGCTTCCCTGGGGGAGGAGGAGTAGGTGTGTTGACAGAGAGCGTGGGTGTTCTAGTAGAGCGTACACACTACGCAGTGAAGGAATGTACGCGCTGTGTATATGCTATAGGGCGGGACGTTTATGTTGTAAACAGTTCGTTAAGGCTTCGGAGGCGTGTGTGTGACATGAGGGCGTGCATGTGTTTGCAAGGGAGTGTACGTATGTACCTTGCGATAGAGTCTGTGTTATGAGGGAGTGCTTGTGCCCGGAGCAAGCTGACAAGCAGTGAGAGAGAATATATGCAGCGTAGAGTACAGTACCGTGATGCACAGAGCGTGTGAATTAAAAAAAAACAAGCATATATCAACTGTGTCGGACTGTTTGCCGTAGGGAAAGTGTGAACGATGATTAGGACGGCCATTGTTCTACCCTGGTGGAAAGCGTGTGACGAGAGAGTTATAAGGAGACCAGCAGCACTTGCTTCCCCCACCACCACCCACCGTTCACCTCCCAGGCTCTGCCACCTTATAGTATATACATCACTGGTCTGATTGATCTGGTCTGTCATTTCGCAGATTATCCACACCCTTCGTGGTCCTCCCACCGTGTGTGTGTGTGTGACGTGGGGCGAGGCGTCACATGTTTGCACGTCGCTTAACAAAGCAAGGACCCGAAGCCCTGCAAGTGCCGTGCAGGAATGTAATCAGACACCACGGAAGACGCACATGCTAGGCTGCCACCGACGATTCTCTTTCTCTTCCTCTCTCTCTCTCTCTCTTCCTCACCCTCGGGGGTCAAGGATGTATACATATGTATATTCATCCCTTATCATGGATACTTGAGACGCAAACAAAGAACTGTGAAGACCACAGGATTCATATTTCGTGATTAGACAGACCCCTCGACGAGCCTCATTCTGTAGCAGTGGGTCGTGAGACAGGACAGGGGACGCCGACCTCTCACCCTGGTGTTTACGTCTGGTCCCCTGGTGGAGTGTCGGTACTTAAGCCCTCAAGGGCCCAGCTACTAGACATCCCATTTACTGTTAATAAGGTCTTACTCGGGTAAATTACGGGGCTGAGGTGCATTGTGTGTTGTTAAAGTGTGCGTGAATCTTCCCTCTGGACGGAGATTATTTCCATTTCAGTGAAGATGGACTCATTTTTTTCCATATGTGACTTGCACCTACATCTTTAGTAGGAAACTGATAAATGGAAGAAAAAAGAATGTTGATTGTCACTATGAACGTCCTTCGTAAACAAAGACTCTTGGGTGAATATGTAGGTGACAATTGAGGACGATAAGTGACATGATTACCACATTTTTTGTCGACGATGTCTTGTAGGATGGCTGTATCATCAGGAGACGTTGAGAGAATACAAAAGTTACTGTAATATTTTTTGATGGTACATAGAGGCACGTGGGAGGGACAGATAACAGGAGACATAATGGTATATGACGAGATCTTACTACTGGAGGGCGGTAATAGTATCCTACTGTAACAATCCGTACAGATGGAGATGGGATAGTCAGAGGAGGAGGTTTTACAGAGCCCAACAACCCGGGGGGAGGATAGGAGGCAGAGATGGATAGGCGTAGGGTGGAGGAGGTGGGTTTCTCCCATGGGTTGGTTACGGCAGGGTGTGGGGAAGGGAGACAGAGAGAGAGAGGGAGGGAGGGAGGGAGGGAGGGAGGGGTCGCTTTTAAGAGGCGTGGGGAAAAAACAATTTCACGTGTGACCAGGTACACTTCCTGCCATTGGGTGAACGTCTCCGAGCTAGCTACCTCACCCGCCCTGGCCGTGGCTACCACACAGGCAGGAAGGTGTGTGCTGGGCCTCGAAGAGAATGATGGATGATATATAGTTAAGTGGCAAGTGGATGACAAAACGGGAGGTAGTAGTATTGAACGGGGGACACGGGCTTGATGAGGTGGTGGCTCGAACGCACAGGCGAATCTGTTTCAGGGGTCGTAGCTTCGGGACGGTTGACAGTGGTCGTCCGGACAATAGACAGATCAGAGGGCAGGTACAGGGTGGCCTCACTGTAGGACCTCTCACATGCCGTGTGTGTTTTTAATTATCTATCTACCTGTACGGAGCAGAGTGGGACTTCCAACACTTGTGGGGCCCCATCTCGTGACTTCTCTCTATCATACAGCTTCTTAAAGTTCTGTATGCTGTCAGCATTTGCAATTTCGTCACTCACTTCATTCCATTCATCCTGTGTTAAACTTTAAGAATATTTCTTTCCATATTTTCCAACATGATTTTTGTTTGCATTCTTCTCATGACTTCTGGCTGTTCTGTCTTTGTATCTTTCACATCTGACATCATCAAAATGGTTTAGGAACAGGTGCTGTGATCAAGTCGCCCCTTACTTTTCACTCCACCATGGTGGACAAGTTCATGGCCTCTAACCTCTCAGCTGTCTTGATTCTGGTCCTGTCCTTGTTGCCTCCGTCTGTGTATGTGTGACCTGGTACTAACCTGTGGACATGACCTGGCACTCACCCATGAACATATCCTAGTCCTCACCAGTAGACATTACCCAGTAATCACCCATGAACTCGACATGATACTGACTTAGGAGACTTTGGAAGCATTTCATCAAGAAGATTACACTGCACTAGGAGACTATTATCTGCGTGGCCTCCATACCTTTTATATCCATCTCTGGGCAGGAAGAGACCTTCACACCCCATCAAGGCTAATTACATCCCAGTCGAGATAAGACTTACGTCTCATGAGCACCAGTATAATGAGCTTCCCGCTTTCCCCTCTGCTCATCAGATGTCTTCCTCTTTGCATGTTGCAGGTGTAGTGCCGCTTCCAGTTTAAGGACCAGTCGTAATCTTTGTATCCCTGTCGATGTACACAATGGAGGAATGATTTCCATCGGAGCACGCAGAGACAGTTCATCAGTCGAGTGTTTACTACAGTTAGGAAATCCTGTTGATGATACAGTCGTATTGTTAATGGTGATGAATTTGAAGCTCTTAGACCTCAGGGCTTCTTATCTCTAGATTCGTGCATTTCAGAAAGCGTGTGAACGACGAAGCAGAAGCCTGGCCGTTTGAAATGAATATGTAGCATATAAAGACTCGAAAAACTTTAGTTAGTGTATTTAGGTTTACTCTCATCCATTTTCTGTATTTTGGTTTACTCATCCATTTTCTTTAATGCCACACAATCCAGACGGGACGGACGGGATGTGTTTCACTTCACATGACTTGTCTGGTGGAATGGTAGGACGAAAGCTGGCTGAGTCTCGCTGGAGAAAGGGAGGAATTCAATTCGGGCTGTGGTGTGGGGCGGACAGTGGCGGCGTGGGCGGTGGTGTTGGCATGGGCAAGAGTGTGTGTGTGTGTGTGCGTGTGTGTGTGTGTGTGTGTGTGTGTGTGTGTGTGTGTGTGTGTGTGTGGAGAGGTGCCTGGTAGATAGTGTGTTCCCACCATTAAGGGCCCCACAAACCAGATCAGGAGTGGAGGGGTGGTGGTGGGTGGGGGCGCGCCCGTGGGACGACGCCACCGCTGTCGCCGCCCCCTGGGAACGAGGAGGTCGCACGGGACGCTTGCTGGCAGTGGTGGGGGTGGTAGGGGGTTGGGTTGGAGGGAGGGAGGGAGGGAGGAGGTTGCTGGCTGATGATCGTGAGGAAGACAGTGCATGGAAGGGGGTGGAGGTTGGGGGGGTTATGATGATGGTCGCTGCAGTTCAACTATGCACGACCCTTGAGCACGACGGGTAAGATCCTTAAGCACGACGGGTACGACCCTTGAGAACGACGGGTACGACCCTTGAGAACGACGGGTACGACCCTTGAGCACGAGGGGGCGACCCCTAAGCACGGCGGGTGCGACCCTTGGGGTGTGATAGCCTGACCTTTGAACTAATGACCCTTAGGGATCAGGACGAATGCCAGGCCACCATTATCCAAGGTTCGCACCGTCGTATTTATGGGGTCGTATCGACGTGCTCAAGGGTCGTGCCCGAGAGAGGTCGTAGCTTCGTATTCAGGGATTTAAACCGTTCGTTCTGGTCCCCAGGTGTTTGGGTGTAGGCCTACAGTGTGGGTGAAAAGCTGCCGTTAGTCGGCCTCTCTCTCTCTCTCTCTC
>JAUUDW010337240.1:0-13279 GCA_032361385.1 Panulirus guttatus
ATTGAATTGAATTCATTTAATAGCTCAGACTTTACAAAAAAGTATGGAGCACAGCTCCTACAGACTTTGACGAGGGATTTCAACAATGTGATTAATTAACAAAATTTGTTTCGTGTGTGTGTGTGTGTGTGTGTGTGTGTGTGTGTGTGTGTTCGTGACGGAAGGCGAGACGTCGAAGCCCAAGACATCACGACCATCACGGACCTCATACTGGAACAGGTCAGCTGTGACAAACGAAGACACTGTTAACAGTGACGTACGCACGTATGGCACTGCTAGCGATCTAAAGGATGTCCTTATGCACGAAGGAAGTTACGATAAACTATAAACGACCGGTTGCGACACTGTGACGATAAGGATGTCGTAAATGTAATCGTAAATGTAGCCTTTATTCCGACTTGGTTCGAGACGAATCAGATCGTAATATTTACGTTATTGTAATTACTCATCACTGTCTAACACGGACTTAACTCCCGAATATTACGACCCTCTACGACCACACGCATCTACACCGACGTGGTACGACCCAGTACGACCCAATAAGCAGGTGCGCTGACTCGGTTCAACTCATTACGAGCAACGGAACTTCACGAATAACATCCATGGTGTTCTCTTCGTGTGTCTTCTCAGTTCTCTGTGCCGACACGCATGGGTAGGGAGCCCTTCAGACGTAGGTACGTTGATCACGAAAATCTAAAGCCACTTTGAATGATAGTATGTCTCCATCTTCGGTCTGTCGTATGGCTTAAGTATGTATATTCGCAAGGGTATCGTCTAAACGACTGTACATGATTACCAGATCTAGAAATACGTCAGTTTGACTAGCGTCTGCAGTGGATGAGTTGAGGAATTTCATTGGCTAGAGTAGAACTGCTCATAACCCAGTTAGATTGATTAACTCGAAGGTTTTTTTTAAGAGTTAGGTTGGAGAGGAGGTAAACCATTATCCGTTTTCTGTCTGAAAGGGGAGAGACTCCTTCTCCCCTACCGCTATCCAGTACCCTCGAAAATCCATTTATTAGGCAGTAACGGGAGACGATAAAAGTAAAACTGCAAATTTTATCTCTTGCTTTTTTTCCCCGAAATCTTATCGCCGAGCGATAGATCTTGGCCAGGGCGGATAGGGAGGAAATATCCGGTTCATTAGGAGAGTTTACTGAATTTTTCTTCTCTCTCCCTCTCGTAAGGGGGGTATCAGGATGGAAGGCCAGGGAGGTGGGAAGGACAGTCGGAAAGAAGGAAGAGTGAGTGAGGGAGGGTAGTGAAGGAATGGGGGAGGAGGGGATGATAGTGATAGAGATGGAATAAAGAAAGGTATTCATGGAAGGGGACATTAAGAAGGTAGGTAAAAGGAGGGAGAAGAAGAAAGGGTAGTATGGAAAGGCAGTTGAAGGAAGTGTATAGATGGAGAGATGGAATATGGATGAAGGAAGGAGAGGGTGAAAGGGAGAAGGAGAGTGGAAGTGGACCTGTTACTCTACTGAATTAAAACCAAATGATCGTATTTACGTGAGTGATCCTCAACACTCCTCACTCCCGTCCTGCATGAGGCCAGTCACAGGACCTTCCTCACTAACTCATCTGCGAAACTCGAAGCTCAGGACTCTACTTGAGGAGCTCAGTGCCCAGACTCTACTTAAAGGAGCTCTATGCCCATGGCTGTGCTTCAGTAACTCTACTTGAGGAACTGCATGCAACGGGTCCTGATTATTCAGGGGGCTCGTGTCTCAATGACTCTTGTCTGAGGAGGTCTCTGGTCAAGGGGTCTGCCTCAGCAGCTGCTTCGTCAGGAGTTCCAACGTCAGGGTCTTCGTGTAAGTGATCCCTAACCTTCGTCAGTACCCACGTCTCTGTCAAGTGGTTCAGTGTCAGTACGTCTTCTCCGTCAGTAGAAGCCGTGAAGAGAGACAGACGACATTCTTCAGGAGTCATGTTAACGTCATTAGTGGGTGGGTGTTGATAAGCTTGACCTGACGTGGCTGATGGACCCAGTCTGAACCACCAAGCTTAATCCGTCGACTGTGATTTGCCAAGCTTGATGTATCTGAACATTTGATCATTCGGCCATAGATCTATCAAGCTTAACTGCAGAGATAATCTCTCATAATTTGCAAGTCCCTTATGTACTACCAAGCCAATCAGATCTGCTACTGGGGTTCCTCTCCTCTCCTCTTCATGAGCCTGTCAGTCTGATGAGCCTGGGTTTCGGGGGCTTCGGCTTTTCGGGCTTGATCAGCTGGCTTTTAAAGTGCCATGTGTGACCCGCCTGGCCTCAGCCCTCCCCACCGGGGCGTTTGATAAGGGCATCATGTAGTATTTATAGCCAGCCCGACGGGAGTATAATTAACTTGGAAGACATTCCAGACACCCACCCCCTCACCCACCCCACTTCAGGCCCTTTCTCCCCACCCTCTCTTCACCCTCGCCTCTCCTCAGGGCTGGGGAGAGGAGGGGGAATATATAGGGGGGTGTGGGGAATAGGGATAGTCAGGGGAAATCTTCAAGATGTGGTGATTAGATGGGAGGCATCACATGGCCTCTGGCAGAAGGAGGTGTTGATGAGCTAAGGTAAACTGAAGGTTTGTTTTATGATGTGAAAGCTTTTATTTTAAGGGCCGTTTTTAGTGCCTTTTTTTTAAAGGGTAATATACACTAGACCTGGGATGCTGCCTTTGTTAAAGAGCTCTTAAAGGTTAAGGTTTTGGCTATTGTTTACAGTGACCCTTCATAAACATAACGTTTGATAAGGTGATGGGTAGTCTTGTGGGGCATTTAGAGTGGTTCTGTTAAACGTTTAAAAAAAGCGACATTCTGTTCAATTTAAAAATTTATTATCTGTTGGTTTTTAATCGTTCTTGTATATTGGATCTGAATATTTTCATTTGTAGATTCTTTTTTATAACATGCATTTTTGTTTAATGAGCGTATATCTGTAGGGTTACATGTGCATAACTCCCAGTTATTTGCAGATTTTTCTAAAGTGTGACTCGAGTTCGGAGGTGTTTTGGAGCCCAGTGATCTGGTAGCAACACATGGTCACATTATCAGTGTTACCGTAACACTATTCATAGAGACGTAAGGTAAAGATTTACCCACTTCTCAGGTGGTTAAGGTAAGGTTAGGTGTACCCTTTTCAGTTAGGTAAGTTAAAAGGAAAGGCCAAGGTTATATCCTCCTAAAGTTACTTAAGGTAAGGCAGAGTATAACTCTGTCATTACTTACTGTAACACGAGCCTGATTCAGTCGCCCCTTCCAGGAGTACACTCCCCAACTGCTGTAATCATTGTACTGCCGTCAAAGTACACTTGACTTTTGGATATGTTTCGATAGATATCCATGCATTAGTTAGACTCTGGGAAAAAGTCAGTAAGCTTTGATTGTCATCACCCGAAATCATTGCAGGCTCTCGTACGTGTAATGGAAAAGAATTTACCAAAAGTTTTTTGCTGTTGTATTAGAATGTCCATTGCCATGTCCTCATGCATGGGAAATGAGGCTTGAGTTCCCCCCCCCATTCTGTCTCAGTAGACTACATTCACCAATCAGGGTCGCAATAGGTCAGGTGTGCAGTATGAATGTTACTAATTCATGTCTTCCACATATCAGCTTGTATATGTTGTTCACATTTCTAGACTATCCTTTACACAGTGTACATGAGGGAGGTCTTTGATGTACTAAATGTAATGCCTGATGTGTGTGTGTAGAAGTACTGTAAGATGGAAGTATCATTTTCATCAAGTCTGGCGTGATGGAGTAATGGTTCGTATAATCAATGAAAACTCCAGCGGCACCAACCCTGATCCGTCCAGGAGGCTCTGGTGTCGTGTTGTCTTTGTTGTGAGTCAGTAGCAGGTCTGACTCCGGTGCCAGAGATCTCACCTCAGTGCCACCTGCTTCATGTGGTACTAGAGGAGTACAGTGGTGTGCCTCCGGTGCCACCCTTCTCACCTGACACCACAGTGATGACCGGAGTGCCCTCCATCTTCCCTGGCACCAGGGTAATAACCAAGGTGCCACCGAAGTTCGGACACCTCGACCTTCGTCATAGCGAACTCAAAATGTGAAGTATGAAATTGTATCTAAATGATTTCACTGGATCGAGAGAAACTCAGTCAAATGTTAAAATCATAATTGTCAAGAGAAAGATCGTCCCTCTGTAAAACCCTGCGCAGGTAGTGGGTCAGGGGAGGACGTGCCTTTGATGTCCTTGATGGCGACTCTTAACCCACATGGCATCGTGACGGCCATGAGGAAAGTCACAGAGTGTGCCTTTGAGAGGATGACAGAGTGCGTGCCTAGGGAATGACCGAGGGAGTGTGTGTCGGTATGAGGGGGTATGTGTATGAGAGGACGACCGTGCGAGTGTTAGTATGTAAGAGGCTCAGTAAGAGAGCATCTGTTTACGGAGGAGTGATTATGGATTTGCCTGAGTGTGTGTGTCTGCAAGCATCTGCTTTTCTGTGTTTGCCTGAGGAGAAGAATACTACTGAATATTTCATGGGACAGACAGCGAGAGTCCAGGATACTGGTAACACTATCTGATTGAGTCTATGACCAGTTCACACCACTCACACTCATCATACTTTTCACACTTAGCCAGTATGGTTTACTGTTTACTACAGAACAAGCGATAATGTCTCTGTATTGCTTCATCGTTTTTTCAGATGTGTGACACTATAGTGGTCGTCAGCGTGCTGATATATTTACGTTGCCACATTAGTTTGTTAAAAGATCTCGTCTTCACAAATTCCTTTTCCTCATCAGTCAAAATAAAAATCACCTAACCTAACCTAACCTCATCTGGACGTCAGCGATGTTGAGGAGCATTCGTTGGAAGTCGCTGGCGGTAAGGAACACTGAGCGGACGTCTGTAGTAGTAGGAAGAACTGGGTGGACTTGTGTGATGTGAGGAATGGTTTGGAGATGAATGATGGTGAGGAGGATAGACTGGTTGTGTGTAGCAGTGCGGAGCATAGACTCTACGTCAGAGGCAGTGCAGAGCTCGGCATCGACGTGGATGGTGTTGTGGAAGATTAACGTCAGATCAGCACAGAGGAGACGTTGGAAGAATTGCTAAGTTTAAGATGGGAAAAATCATAGATTTTCTCTTATGATATGAGACAACGGTATATTGTCCAGCGTCTGTTGTGCCCACATGATGAATAAGAAAATCCATAATGTGGAGAATGCAATTTCCGAACAAGTAATGAATGATTCTGGTGAGAATGGATCGCAAGACAGCTATCTGATCTGGAATCCGAATTCGAAAGCTCTGACTCTGTTAAACAAACCAGCATCCCTTACTGAAGGTGAGGAGTGTCTGTGTTGTCAGGTGCCTCCCCTACCTTCCCTCGCCCCGCTGTGTGGGAACTAATTAGGTGTTTAGTGGTGGTTGATGATGGTCTGGGCCGAAACAATGGTCCATTATCAGTCTGGTGCCAACGTGTTCGTCCCTCTTGATTGGATGGATGAGGGAGTACCTGAGTGTACGTATCTGTGTGTCTGTGTGTGTGTGTGTGTGTGTGTGTGTGTGTGTGTGAGTGTGTGTATGTGTCTGTGTGTGTGTGCACATTTATGTATATGTGTTCTTATCTGACTGTCTGTGTATATATGTGTACGTATGTATGCATATGGGTGCGACTTTTTATATGTAGGGCTACATATCTTGGCCTCTCTTTACGAGCATAGGGTCTCTTTGAATTTCTATACATCCTCCGCATTCACTGTTTCTCGTCCTAATTTGTTCCACTTTAATCTTTTCTGACTCGT
Source organism: Panulirus guttatus (assembly GCA_032361385.1). NCBI lineage: Eukaryota > Metazoa > Arthropoda > Malacostraca > Decapoda > Palinuridae > Panulirus > Panulirus guttatus. The sequence continues at coordinate 5,770 of JAUUDW010337240.1, forward strand.
CCCCTCTCTGTCGAGTGGTGCTTGTGGTTGACCGTCTCCTCCCAGGATTAAGGATTCATGCACGTTTATGCTGCTCCAGAAAGGAAAACAAACATTTTCTGATCAATACAAAATTTCACCTCAAAGTTGCCGTGTGTTCCTCTCACCAAACTGTTCCTCATACCAATTCATTCTTCTCCCCAGCCTGTTCATCTGCCCAGCTTGTTCCTTTCCCCTTCCTGTCCAGCTCCCCAGCACCGTCTAGGACACATCCCACCGGACCGTCCCCCTCCTTCCCTCACGTGTTTCTCTCCGTCTTGCTCCAGTAGTCCCTCATCGCCTGAAGGAAGCGCCCACATCACACCTCCGCCTCCTGCCCGACACGCTCACTCAGTAACACATGCCCTCCCTCTCACCCTCCTGAGTCACACTCACACAACACTCTCACAATACACTCACCCGTGGAGACGCTCACACTTGACCTCAGTCCCTCCCTGAACCTTCAAGGCTAGAAATGAATTCACCTAAGGGTGATGATATGAGCAACACAGCCAAGCAGTAGAAGTTCCCTTCACCCACCTTCCCACCTACACCGAAAACACCTTCACCCAACCCATAACTCTGACCTGATCCCATTCCTCATCATCCTTCTACACTGTCTGGTCTCCTTCCTCAGAGAACCGTCCCTCTCGGCTGTCTTCCATCCCTCCCAACTGTCTTTCGTCCCCTCTGGCTGTGTTCTGTCCCTCCCTGCTGTCTTTCCACTGACCTAGCCACCTTCACACTGTCTTCCGCCCCATCCACCATCATCTTGCGACCCTTCCTGCTGTTCCTTGCCTCACCCTCACTGGCCTACACTCCTACCTCCATCCACCCGACCATATACGTACCAGGGGCTCCACCTGCTACATCATAATGTGAGAATTGCCCATATTCCTGTGAAAGTGATCACTATCTATCAAAACCTAATCATTGTTCCTGTCTTGTGAAGCTATCTGTCTAGCAATTTGTACATCGACCTACTATCTATCTATCAGTCTTCTTAGTTTGCCGATAGATATTTGTACCATCTACTAACTATCTGTGATCTGCTGTCAGATATCAATAACTCGACTGTTCCTATCTGTAAATAGTGTATCATGTCATCATAACCTGTTTCCTTCTCTTATTTTGGTGCCCTTCTCCATCCTACCATCGGTCAGAACTCTCTACCCCATCATCCCTCAGACCTCTCCATCCCTTGTCAGAACAACAAAACTTGTCTGAATTGTTTCCTGTTGCTGTGTAGTGTAACGTAGTGGAAGCTTGACGTGAGGAACGCTTACTGGATAACATGTTATGTAGAACAGATGCAATATAGATGATAATATCAGCTTATTTCGGAGAGAAGCCGAGGGAGACATACAGACTTCTAGGAAAAATCAGGAAAACCAGGGCTAATTCGAATTTTGTTATCAAGAATATATCGCTAGCAGGAAATTCAGGGAGGATGATAAAGATTTCTGTTGTTGGTTACGGATTGTAACAAACTGTTGTTGCTGTGCTGGAAGGCAAAGGTCAAAGGGATTACGTGACTGGGTTAAATGGTCATAGTAAGTTTATGACAAATATTTCCCAAAAACATATATCGCAACAAGCAAGTCTTGACCTCGTTGAAATGCTGACGACAGTATCTCGGTAGCAGTCCTTATAATGGGAGAGGTGTGGATTGTGTAGTATATAGAATGCATGCAGTATATTGTTGTAGATAGAACAATAAATAGAATTGTACTAAATAGAAAGAGGAAGTGATACTTTGGTAGTTTAACGAGGAGGTAACAAGAAAACGGCTAATTAAGTAATTTACGTCTGGGCAATAAAAGCGAGTTACGTCCCCAGAGATCATGATTCGTATTGGCTACTGACGTGTTGTAAATGTGCAGTTTTCTAACTAGAGTTGATACCTGAGGAAGGAGGAGGTGGCAAGACCAGAGCAGCTCTAGGCACCACCGGCGGCAGACACACTCTGTTGTTGGGCTTTCATTTGTGGGTGAAGTGGTGGACGGAGGTGGGCCGCTGTGACCCAGGAGAAGGACGTGGATCCCATATTGGACCAGGTTGGTTCTGTCACTGTCTTTTCAGTCTCAATGACGGTTCGGTGGTGGACGAGGCACTTTGTGGAGGCTGTTCCCAATAAGCCTGGCTTCGGGAAGCCACGGTTCGAGAGGGTTGCCGTCCGTGATGAGTTAATTGCCTTATGTTGCTTTCCTGATATCTGAACCGAGTGTAGCTTTTGTGTATGATTCATGATGGTTGTAATTTCAAATGTTTACGAGCCCTGTGGAAACTATATTACCAGACATTTAAGCCGTGAGTTCTGTTTGATTGATCCAGACAACTATCCCTAAGGATCTACTTCAACTTCAACCCATTGTACACTGCCTTGTCGAGGGTTAAAAGATGTCCAGTGCAAGGACTGTTCACTTATGCAATTGTGCTAGATATTGGTTGCTGTATTCTTGTTCATTAGGTTTCTCTCTTTTTACATATTGTTTTTCTATTTCATTTTTTATACTTCCAAAACCCATCGTCTTCTTATCTTCTGAGATAAATTTCTTGCCTAGGGTTTGAACATCTGGTACTGGGAAGCCTGCCAAGGGCCTGTACAGCAGTTTCTGAAAAGCGAGTGCGGGAGCTGTTGGGGAAATACACAGAAAGTATTACCCATAGTGTAGAAGGGTTAGAGGAGATACTTGGGGTAGAAGAGGAGGAGTAACAGGACAAATGTATTACCTTCAATTTTGGAGAATGGGGAGGGAAATGAGGATAGGAAAATGGGGTGGAGGTGAGATGCCATATATGAGAGTATAGTTTTCGGCACCAGGAGGAAAGATGGCTGGGACGGGTTAGGGAGGAACTAGGGATGTGGTTGAGACGTAATATGAAGGATTTCACTCGTGGTGTTAGAGGGACACAGATGAAAATGATATGACTTCGATATCAGGAGATGGCTTTACGAAATGGTGAGGTGATGAAGAGTGAGAGAACGGGTGATTCCCTGACTCTGTAAGGAGGAGACAGACCCCAGTGGAGCATCAAGGGTAGATGTGGACGAATACAGAGGAAACCACACCTTCCGAGTTAGAAAGTAGAAAGTGGGAATGAAAAAAGAAGACGGAGAAGAAGTGTGATGGTAAAATGGGTCTTATGAGGGTAATAAATGGTTGCTCTGATGGGGAGGAGTTTGTAGGGTTGGGAGGATGTTGATGAGGGTGGGAAGGCGTTTCTTGGGGTGGGCTGGGAGGAGTTGCAACATACTGGCGAATGTTTTCATGAGACAACATACTGGCGGACATTTCATCAGTAGCAGAAGGCTCGCCAGCTTAATACTTTTCTTGCGCCGTCGCTCCTCATCCTCCGCTTCTTTGTAAAGTGATGTGGAGACAAAGAGAGAGAGAGATGACTCACTCCCCCCACAATATCTGTGGCTGGGGCAACAGCTTATCCAGTGGTGTAATATATAGCGGCAACAGCTGAGCACCTCACTACCTCCTCCTCCTCCTCCTCCTCCTCCTTTTCCTCCTCCTCCTCCTCCTCCTCCTCTTTTTGCTGCCTATGTCACAGGTACAGTTCTTGTTGCTGGTGCTGCTACTGCTATTGTTGCTACTTTCCTGTTGCTGCTGCTCCTGTTGTGATACTCTGCAGCTTTTGCTACTTCTTAACAGCAGTTGCTACCGTTGTCTCTGTTCCTGCAGCTGCTGTTGCTGTTACTATTTCTGCTCTCACTACTGGTAATATTTTTGCTTTTTTTGCTGTTGCTACCATCGCTACTGCAACTAATATTGCTGCTGATGTTGTTGATGCGATCACACAAGGAGCAGGCCAGGCTGGCGCTGCAACAGGAACTTGCGCACAGAATATTAATGAAGTCATATACATATGCATATAGTATGCAGTAAACCTCTTTGTGTCTCAAGACAGTAAAAGCACCATAATTTCTGTTCATTTCTCAAGCCCCCATGGAACTATGCTACACAGAAAATAAAAACTTTCTCCATTCTGGCTATTTCGTAAATCGCATCGCATATTTTCATTCTACAATACAGTTAAATACTTTCATGAAGGTGGAGTACCAGTAGAGTGTAACGATGCTACGTTCGCCAATGAGGTGAGAATGATGTGTAACAATACAGATGCCAGTAAGATAATCCAATATCCATAATAATTCTCTTTCCCAGTTGAAATAACTCTGGTGATCATTCTCAGGTCCTGATGAAACCTGTAGAAACAAAGTTTCTCTCAAAAAGTGACACGGATTGTGTAGGAGCCGAGGCAACGCCCTACTGGCTTAGCGAGGGGAGTGAGCCGGTCGTCTTGCTTATCTTGCTTCCCTTGGACTGACTGCCTCGGGGCTCGACTTTACCTACCATAAAATCTTCTTCCTTAATACCTTTCTACGGTCGTCAAAAACCTTCAGAGTGAAGACTAAGATACATCGTTGCCAGGATGAGCACGGATATTGATCCGGCCGGAGAGACGATAATGAGAACCGCACCATTATATTCCAGGACGACAAACGACGTCATTACCTCAGCCAGCCGATAATACAACTCTGTCAAGTCTCGTCTCAATTGTTTGTGGACCAAACATTCATTACATCGGCTCACTTGTAATGTGATCTCAGTTATATGACTCAGTTTATACTCACGGTGGCTAACCATGCGATTTATATTCATTCATCCATCTAACCTGGATCTGTATATGGGTTAAAGTTACACATGTTCCTACTTATTCACTGTTAATTACACGGAACCGTCCACCTCCCTGCCCTAGTTCCTGGCTAGCGAAGTCCATTTGTCTGTTCATATTACTACAGAAACTGATGAGTCTTGTGTGGCTTCCGTGACCATGTCTCCGCTTTGGGTCTGGTCTCGTTTCTACTTTCTCCCTCCTTGTTTCCCGGATAATCAAACTGGAGCATAACATGGCCACTTATTCCAGTTTGTGCATCGTGTGTCGTGTGTATTAACGTCCTCTTGTTCAGTGGCAACAGCTCCACTACATTGCTGGCACAATAACAGTCTCTGCAGTAGGCTGGTGGCAGAGCAGCTGGAGGAAAATGATGGAACAGTAACAACCTGATGTAGTACGCTCAAGGAGGATTCCAGCAAGATCTTCCCGGACCCCATACACCACACACACAACCAGTGTTCCATCACTTGATCATCGGTTGAATAACCCCAGTTTGTTCTGTGCTTAGAGGCGCTTTTGATGAACATCCAATCCGGAATAACTACCAGTTGTGACCCCAAGTGTTACAAGTACTAGCTACTGTACGAGACAACACTGAAGTCGCCCTCCAACTTACAGGAAGGGGAGAGTTCCCCTTCCCGCCCTCCACCTCACAGGGAGGGGAGAGCTCCCTCCTCAGCCCCTTGTTTCCAGCACAGCTGCCTTGCCTTTGGTGATGTCTGCTCACATCTCATCTCTCCTCACTCTCTCACACCGTCCTGTATCATCTCACACGGTTCTCTCATTTCATCAGCTGCCTGCTTCTGCAACGAAACTTTTCAATGAAATATTCCGAGACGCTGTAATTCCCCGGAGCCTCCGTTGTGTGTCTAGTGTTGCAGTTGTTGCTGCAGGGTATTGACAGGTCTGATGCCTGGCCCTGACATGGCGAGGGTGAATGCTGTCTCTGCTCGTGGCTCTGGTCAAGGATCTCGGGACAAACATCACCTGTTTGGTGGGAGAGGCACCAGCAGGGACACAGTGTCACCAGCAGGCAACTGCAGGAAAATGTCGGCATCGGGAGGTGTCAGCAGGGACTTACCGTCTCCAGCAGGTGTCAGCAGGAGCACAACTTCACCAGCAAGAACCATTAAGTGATCATGCTTGTCGTACAGTCTAGTCTCTACTTCACATCATCTTTTTTGCTGCAGATAGTGCTACATATTACAAAGCCGAGCTTTGGCTAAACTAGTGCAACATACTAGTAGAAATGGTGCAACATACTAGTACAGCTAGTGCAACATACTGGTAGAACTAGTGCGACACAGTGGTGAAATTAGAACAAGATATCAGTAATGCTGCAACAGAGTAACCAGTGCTGGAAATCATGATTAGTTCTGTGTGAATTTCAAAGATTTATCTCCACAATTTTACGCGAAGCAACACGACACCTCGCTCGGTTCGTCATATAGACTTTTAAGCTGATAGAATGAGGTGGGTAAGTGCCGAAATTAGTCTTACGTGCGATTACATGTAACGTATATCATATTACCGATCACAGATTTTTTGCGCAGCTTTTGTGCAGGGGACGTGCAGCGTGGGAGAGAGATGAAGCAAAGGCTGAAGAACAAGAAAGAGAATGCATGGGAAAAAGTATTGCACAGTTTACGGTAATGAAACAGATAAACAAAAAGGTTGATAATAAAAAAAACACAAAAAAATGATTGTATCATCCACAAGTAGGTTTCTGCTAATGTGTCGGACAAGACAACAGGAGCGTTACAGTGGCCATCGTCAAAGATGTCACTGTAACAAACCTGAGGTGACATTTCCCACGAGAGAAATTACTCCTACCAGTTTCCTGCGGCGCGCTGGAGGCGGGATATTCATCACGTGTACACAACGTAACGTTTGGTCCTGAAATGATCAACGAACTGAGACGTTCTGCATTACGAGATGCCGGAGCAGGTGAGATAACGCCGGTGATACAAGTGTTAACATCCTGTGCAGCCAGGTGCTGAAAGAGGGGATTATTGTGATGAGGTGCTACCCTGGATCGCAAAACCAACGCTTGGCGTAGTAACTCAGGAAGCCAAAGAGTCAAGGATGTACAGGAAGTGACTGTAATACGATGGCTCCAGTCATCACCCAGCAAAGGAAATCACATTTTATCATCACATCAAGAGGAAGATGATCGCAGCTGTTGACAGAGATCAGCTCTCGTAATCCTTCGTTCTGAAAAGGTCTGGAGATGAAGCCGCTCCAGCTCCCAGAAGAAATTACCAACTTCTGCAGATATAAATGCGTGTATTCCAGGTGGCTCACCTCCACCTGCTGACATGCGTAAATTTCCACCAATATTTTCCTGGACTGAGAAAATCTTCCGTCCCGAGTTTGTCGCGAGAGGAAAAGCTCCTGCTGGAGGAACACCTTCAGGTACCCGAGAGACTCGGACGGAAGTATTTTGCAGAAGGTACCATCTTCAGCTGACGGGGAAGAGGGGGTTGGGTATACCCAAGGGCTATGAGGGGTATGGGGAGAACCCTTCTACTGGGAAACCACATTACGAGGAAGGTGGAAGGAGAGTGAGGTAAACACAATGCTTCTGGATAACCACATTCACGGCTTGGGTAGAGCAGGGCGACTCACTTTCCTGAGACGTGTCCCGGAGTTTTCCTCTCCAGCCTCAGGTTTTCTCTGATTTTCGTCTTGAATTATCCAGTTTCCCTTCCAGCTCCACACTGCAGCCTGCTGGCATTACTCGAGGTCGGGATTATCTTCAGATCTTGACTTCACTCACTAAAATATATAACAGTGATTA
>JAUUDW010337351.1:0-13277 GCA_032361385.1 Panulirus guttatus
CAGACTCATAATACCCCCCTCCGCCCCTCCGCCCCTCCTCCTTTACTTTCTCCCGGGGCGTCCCCAAGGCCAAGGGTTCGGGTTCCCATCGCTGACGGGCCCGCTGCGGCCCGGACCATAACCTGGTACGTCTTATGGCAGCAGGAAAGGTCCTGCTCTTCGCTGGAAACTGTACCGAAATATCCATATAAAGACCTGTGAGGTCTTGGGTTTACGCTGCTTATTCCTGAGGCTGGGCGGCGGAGGAGCACCAGCGGGCACAGCCGTTCCTGTGGCAGCAGGAGGGCGGGAGTCCAGCCCAGGGGCCCTTCACCATCCCACATCCTGGTATTGGACTGGAATTCCCCAGGATTATCATAGGATCCCCAGCGGCCACTAGGGCAGGTCAACTACTAAGTTTTGTTTTCCAGTCCAACACATTCCAGCGAGGGCCTAAGCCTCCCTCAGAGACACGTCCGTGCGAACACTGCCAAACTTTCGTCGAAGTTTGGTTGGTCAACTGGAAGTATGGAACGTCTGCCGGTGGCCCAACAGAGATAGCGCTTCAGGAGGCGCCATATCCTTGCGGTAGCGACCGTCCCGACACACTCTCCCGCGGGACTTACCTTCTGCAGGAGACCACACGTCTGCCTGCTGGAGACCTCGACCTGTGGTGGCCGCCACGTTCTGCCAACACGAGAGACTGTGTTGGTGGGCAGCTTCACCTGCCCAAGTCGTCTCGTTATTAGAGGAGAATCTGTCATTGTTGCTGGGGACGAGTGTACCTCGTGCTTTACATTGAGCCTTGTAAACCAGTGTTATGTTTTCTCATGATAACCGACATGACGCGGGTAGAAACATGCCCCGGTCATGGCCATCTCAGAGGAAAAAAAAGCAGAGGATCACATAATGAACAACGTCGCTATTCGTACCACCTCAGTTTACAATGTGCTTCCGTTGCATTCGATCCCCCAGTCTAGCATCTTGGTCTACAATATCCCGAACCCTAATCAGTTCTCTTGCTACATCTGTCCATCTCTGCCATGGCCAACCTCTCCTCCTCCTGGTACCTTCTACTGTCCTGCTGTCATGTCCTCTGGGCCACCTCACTATCTGCTATACGTTCTACATTACCATATCATTGGTAAAGACTTTCATTCATACGGCTTTCTAATGACTTCTTCACACCTCACATTTTCAGTCTTCGTTCTCTCTATCCTCATAATTTTAGGCACGTTACGCAACCCATCCATCACATCTGTTCTTATTGTTTACCTATCCTGACTTTCCCTGGGTAAACCCTCCCCCCAAGACGGCATGAAGACCCTCTGGGCACAGTTGTCACCTTCCTGTGTCGATATTACCTGTTGTAATGTTCATACTTACCTCCACCAACAGGCCTCCTGGTGTGTCCTTCACCTACACTTCATGGGGTACCAATCGTCTATGTACACGGGAAGAGAAACGTTTAAACGCATTTTTTCTTTTAACCAATTCCCTGGTAATGCTACAAAACTCAGGGTTCGAAAGCTAACCATCATACCTCTCGACGAATGATACGTATTTGGTAAGGTTTAAAGCGTCCGCAGCGGGTTTCAGGCCCCCGTTGGGAGTAAAGTGTCCAGAGCCGCTAACAGTCTGCGGATATAGTGAACCCTCTTTCATTGTTTCAGGGGATCCCTCGCTTGGCTGTGGATTCAGTATACTCACACGCTAGCCTTATAAGCTCACACGGTCTCAGAACTGTAGTTAAGGAGGTTCCTTGTGTTGCACGTGTCTGTTTAGTTCACATAGTAAAACCTCGACCTTGGGCGGCCCGTGCCTTCGAAGTCTGTCTCCAAAACGCTGATGAAAAGAGAGTAACGCATGGAGAGAAGACCTCCAGTACCTTATACAGTGGCTGGGGATGAGTGTCTCTCTCTTCTTATCTGTCCATCGAACTCCTGGAACTCACACCTCCTCTAAGAAGTGGTTCTAACATGGGTCCTCTGGCCTCTCCTTACCTCTGTGTCGGTCGCGTCGCCTTACCAGAGGGCTGTGTCACCAAGCACACGACCAGACGGAGACGACCTGCGGTATGGCGCTATTGGCGGGAAGGGAGGTGTGTGGGGTCGGGTTCCTTAGTTGTGACAGGAGGAGGGGAGACGGGTGTAGTGTGAGGAGGGAGTGAGGGAGGGCGTATGAGGGGCATCCCCGGCATCACGCGGGAAAACATCGAGAGTGGCGTTGGTGAGGGATGAGTCGCGATTTTCTCTCAGGGTTCACAGGTTCAGCGCCTTCGTCAGTCTCTTGTGTGGAGGGGAGAAGAAATCCACCTGAAGGAGGGTGACCGTGTGGGAGGTGTAGTATTCCTGTAGGAATCATGGAGACAAAAGATGTTGTTTTACTAAAGTTTTGATAGTCATTGTTTGGTGAGGGATAAGAGACGTGGTGGTCAAGACAGTACGACCCTCGAGTGCAAAGGCGAGATCCGTGAAAACACACTCAGTACGACCCTCGGGCACGAGGATTCGACCATTGGGCGCAACGGTACGACCACTTGAGTATCATGATAGCCTTGGATCTGACCCGTATGGGTCGTACCGTCGTCCTCATGGGAGGTACTCTTTTGCTCAAAGGTCGTACCGTCGTGTTTCAAGGGGTTAACAGCCCGGAGCGCCAAGAATTTCCTTCTCGATCTTTACTACTGCAAAATTTGCATAACCTGTTAGTAAGAGTGAATCAGACCACAACACGTTATCAGAGTTCATTTCCCATCAATACCTTTCAGTGGATGACATGATGTATGATGGGGTTAACCACCGGCCAGGATTCACACCGGAACCTTAAATTCATATTTTCAAAAACTGATCTGTGGTCGTGGGTGCCCTGGCAGGAATCCAAACACATTTCACTGTGCCACTTCAGGCGGGAATATCCCTTTGAATTTTTCTAAATCTAAACTTAAATCTGCCAGCCAGTTATTGGAGGATGATTTGATATGGTGGGTCCTACTTTAGCAATCTCTCTTCAGAAAGGACAGATATTTTGATATGTTTATTGATTTCATTAAGGTAAAGAACACAGATTTCAACGAATTGCATTTTACCTTTTTTTTTTTTTTTGGAAGCTAATGTTAAAATTTCATTATAGGTTTTTTGTTTCATTTCATGTCATGTCCTCTGGTTGTTGTATCACTACATTTTTTCGAAGAATTGATCACTGTCCAAGTCATCGATCTGTTTTAAAATCTTAAAGCTCGTGATCAGGTCACCTCTCACTCTTCTCTATTTCAAGGTGGTCATATTTCCCCGTGACTCATTTCTCTCACTTCTGGTACCATCTTTGCTGTCTTGCCCTGAACCTTCTCCATGAGCAATGGCCTTCCCTGTGTACGGCGACCAAACTTGTGTAAGGTCGAGTGTGACAATCACCCACACGGGGAAGGTCAAGTGCGAGCACCGCCAGGGTCACGTTATCACGTCGATAAGACTGGGCAGGCATATCTTTGCCGAGTTGTTGTGCGAAGTCATTAGAGGCGTTGTAACAGTCAGAGTAAAGACTTGAGTATGGGACGAGTTGGATAACGCGTTTGTATTTTTGCCTTCGTGTCATGTGTGATGACTTGTTTTTATTTCCGGTCTGACACACACTCCCGGGGAGAGTGCGAGACTTTCACGCCGGACCCGGACCCTGGCTGCTTGCCTTCTCCAGTGATGCAAGTGATGATCATTAACAGCGAAACACGTAATCGGTCTCCGCCCGTCGGGCGGGAAGCTGGCGAGAGCAACGATGTGTTACTTGTGCTTCCAGATGAAAAACCTGCTTTCCGGGGACGAGGCTCTATAAGTGCAGGTTTCCAGCGTTGGTCCAAAACCCCTTCCCCCACGGATTATGATAATCACGTATGTCTTCCTGCGGCGGACTGGAGGTTAGGACAAAAACCTGTGCTGCAGGAAGGAGAGGAAGGAAGTGCGGCAACAAGTCCACGGACGACAGGGGAGGCAACCTGTGGTTTGGCTTGCAATTCCCCCTGATGACCGCCCGTACACCTGACCTTCAGGTATAGACTCCGGCCAACTTGTCGACGCCCCTGCCCTGCCAGCCTAGCTCCGGCCTTACGCCCCCCCCCCCAGACACACACACGCACACACACACACACACACACGCACACACCCCGCGCCCCGGGACGCGACGCCCAGCGACCGCGTCTTGCCTCCAGGCTGTTGAGCCAGTCATCGCCTGCGGGACCCGTTCATTGTTTACCTCGCATCCACCTGCCGTAGGGCTGGTCCTCACCTTCCCCGTCCCCCCACCCCCACCCCCACACACATACATAACGCATGACGCAACCGTGGTCGCACCACATCCGGGACCCGCCGGGGCCAAGGAGAGAGTGAAAGTACGTACACACTTCAGCGTGGGCGTGAGGCGCCCCGCCCGCCTCAAGCCGTGGGGTTCGGTGCCAACTTTATGCTGGTCTTCGACAGAGTTGTGGAGGAAATGCCCTTTAGTTCTCGTCTGGTCAGTCACTCTGTTTATGAGTGTTATATTATCATGAGGCCTTTTTTTATATCATGCCTTTCTATCACTCATCACGCGAGCAGCATTTTGTGAGTTAGGGAGAAGTTGCTATTTGATTTGGTCTCTACTGACGGGTGATGTCACCATTCACTTTTCCAGGAATCCAGGCAAGACTTCAAGTTTACGGACGCTGAAGTGACAGAAGGATGTCCCACCCACCTGCGGATCTGTAGGTGCGACATCCATGACGTCTGACTTCGGTTTTTGATGAGGCGAAGGTGATGAGTGTAGCGGACCCTGCCCTCACCTGGCGCCACCAGTGTTTACGGTCAGAGAAACTGATTCCATACAGCTGCTCAGACCAGTCCTGGTACCTGGTGCTGGCGAGAGATGTTCTCATGGTTTACTCTAGATTCGACATGGCTCTGGTCCACAACACAGCCATGTTGCTGTATCTTAAGGAGGAATTTGTTAATTTGTTTGTTAAGGTCTGATAATTCCACCTGACCCCTGACGCAGTGGTCTGATGTCATTGTTTGTACAGAGGATGTTCCTCTTGTGTTGTTTACGTTGTATACAGCTGTATTACACGAACACAAAGACACACACACACACACAAACATACACAAGCAAATGAACACAGAAAGAAAATGGATAACTTCTCTTTAGGGAACATCCACTCGTGTGTGAGAGGGAGGATAGGTTCAGAGGAACAAGGCGATGCGTACCTTGTATGGTGGAGTGGCCATGATGGCAGACTGGGTTATATGGTCTTGTACAACCAGAAGGCAGTTGGCATCGTCTCACACGAGAGGTCGGTAAGAAACTGGATTTTCAGGCAAGCTTAAGTTGGAAACTCCCTTGCTGGCTTTAAGGTTCTTTAAGTGTAGGGATACGAAGCCTTCATGTCAAAGGTACCCAATTTTTTTTTTCTAAGTGGATTTGCGTTACCAGTGGCGTGCCGCAGGGCCAGCTGGGTCTTGCGGCCTCTGTTATTCCTATGTTAAAGAATTGCCAGAAGGATGTGAATCATACCTGAGCAGGTCTACAGATAATGCTGGAGCCGTAAGGGGAGTAAGGAGCGTCCTCGGCTTGGAAGAGCTACCTAAAAACCTAGACGGGCTGAATCACATGGTTGGTGATGTTCAGACAGTCCAAAGGATGATGGGGTGTTGTGAGAGAGGGGCCCGTCTATGTTTCCCATCTAGGGGAGTTGATTGCTGCCATGGCACGTAACCTATGACGAGGTTAGCACATTAGGAGAGCTATCAAGGAGCGAAATTATCTTCTTAAGTATCTGGATAAGAATAGGCTCAGTAGAATATTAAAGAAATGTATTAAACCGAAATGTATTACCAGTTTTGTCATCCAGTAAGAAGCAAGACATGATCACTTCCTCCCCGTCTTGTACAGATTGATGAATACAAATATTCACTTCTGTACATAAGCTGAACCCTGCTGAAGAAGGTTCCATGGAGGACAGTAAGGACTCAACCTGCAATGAGGGAGACAAGATTACTGGAAAAGCACGGCAGCCATTGATCTACCAACACTAGAAGAGAAGGTAAGCCTACGTACTTCAGGATACCAGAAACTAGTGATCATAAGGTCGTAAAACTCTTCCATATTTGTATTTTATGATTTCTATTAAAAAAATAAAGGGAGAGGGAATGAGTGTGAAGATAACAAGTAAAACATGATAGGGGCAGGGATGCTGTAGAAAACAGAGCACCTGTGAGTATTGATGCAGCGGGCGTGTGTGGTGAAGAGTCGAGATGAAGCATTAGTTGAACAGACTTGGAAAGGGTGTTGGGCTGCAGGGAAATGTGGTCGTGTGCCTGTCGACTGGACGAAGGTAGAGAGTGTCCCTCTGTGTAACTTTCAAGGGATTTAGGGGTTCCGTAAGTCTAGAGAAATATATCTGCTTAATCTAAGTGGAAAGGATTTTGGTTGGAGGGTGACTGATCGTGTTGAAAGGATAAGCGAAGCCATTGTTGGCTAAAATGAAAGTGGATTTAGAAAGGGATAAGGGTGTGTAGGTCAGGATTTCCATTTGGGGAAAATGGAGAAAGTATTAGGGAAAAAATAAGTTTATCAAACATCAGTGGGTTTAAAGAAGAAAAGACAAAGTTAATAGAAAGTCCTGAGTCTGTACGTTGTGTATGGAAGACTTGTGAATGATGTTGAGTGATTTTATAATGGATTCAGTGCATGGGTGAGAACAAGGGATGCTCTGAGTGACTGGTCTGAAATGAACTTGTAAATACGTCGTGGTTGTGTAATGTCATCGTGAGTGATTACTGTTTCTTATATACGGGACGTTACGGGAGGTATGAGCGAGCTCCGGGTGACAGATGTGGAACATGGTCGTGTTTGCTACTATTGCTGTGGGCGCAGATAGACAGTCAAGAATGTGCAATGAGAAATGGATAAGGGACGTGAAGAAACCACTCGAGAAGCTCATGGGTGAAAGTCTTATAGAATGGTACGGTCATGAAGAAGATATGACAGATGATTATCTGGGCAAGAAGATAAAGAGTAGTGTAGATGAAGATAGAAGGAAGAAAGGCAGATCGATAAGGAGACAGAGAGCTGCACTGAGTGAGGTGGGTCAGGCTACAGGTATTCCCAACGTGGCTGGACACTTTCCTCTCAATAATCGTGTCCACTTTGTGCACAGAATGGAAAGACTAAGAAATAGTTATCTTAACATGGGCGCCTTTGACCTATTGACATCCTGAACAGGTGATGTGTGTGTGAGTGGAGCGAGAGACTATGTGTACCAGATAGTGATCTTATAGGTGGGGAAGTTGATGATAGGTAGACGAGTGTATAATCTTCCCAAGGCAAAATGAGGTAATAAGCGACATTATGAATGCTGACGAATGTACACGGATTTAGTTCAGTTGTGTCTTATTTCCAGGCTAACGGGTTTTACATTCTCCTTCGACGCCGTCCAGCCTCGCCTCCCACACCTTGCCGACAGGAAAGGTCAGGCAGGTCAAACATTTTTTTGAGGAAATACACGAAAACCAACGCTTGTACGATCCTCAAATGGAAACAGAAAATTGTTCGAGAAGTGGCGAGATTCGAAGGTGTCATTAAAGAAGTAATATCCCTCACCCGGAGCTGCGCCTTGTGCCTGCTGGCTGCGCCACCAGGTCGCCTCAGCAGGTGGAGCAGCAACACGGTCCAAGGGGGAGGCCGGCCGCAGCTCCCGCTGCCGCCTAAAAATCCCAGAGTGCGCAACCACCAGCCTCAATTCTCCCGCCTCCGCGAAGTGAAAGTTCCCGGATGTCGCGGAGCATTGTGGGAGAAGGCGAGTGCGTCGCTCAGCCCGCGCTTTTATCTCTCACAAGTTTTCCTCTGCGCTTGATCTGCCCTCGTTTCTTCTTTACGTAGTTGACGGAGTAAATAAGTTCGCGTTGTAACTACTGTACGTACATACGTGCTTCATGCGTCACATTAGAATTCGCGTGACGCGTGACGACGACCTACGAGAACAAGGCCCAAGTCGTCGCAGGTCGTTGCGGTAGAGTAAAGGAGACTGTGATGTCAGATGTGATATGTCGTTTGCTGACATCACGATATCCCGAGAAAGTTAGGAAAGAAAATTCACAGGAACCTTGTGGCTGGTACGCGTGGTGGCGTTGAGGTCGCTGGCTGGCTGGCGCAAGTGGGGGTCGCAAGAACAATTCCTCAGCGGTGTATTGCTCCTGGTGAATGGCGGTTGTCGCCGGGCGCGCGCTCCGTCCCGCCACGAGCCTTCAGCAACAACATCCGGGCAGGGGAGTCACGGAGGGGCAGCCAACGTGCACACAAAGCCGCTTGGCGTCCTCTCCCGCTAACGGCGGCTACTGCTGAAGGGGCGGACTGAGGTTATTTGGAGGGGGGAGGGTGAAGGGACCTTTCCTTGAAGAAAACTGGATCGATCGAAGGCACAGCAGCTGTCCACGTCAAAGTTGAGCTTGACGGGAAAATATACATGAAACAAAATGTCACCCAAGCGAAGAACCCTCTTCTCTTAAGTCAGAAAAAGAAGTATGAAGGTTAAAAAGTACTAGAATTTGGTCGTCGAGGGAACGAAACACATCGAACTAGACACAGCTTGAGCTGCTACGGCTTATATAATGCGTGGTGGACGTACTCACCCGTTGGGTACCGCCTGAGGTAACCAGAGACGGAGGTACGCCAACAGTCGATCGTCAGAAGCGAATGCTGAGGAAATATCTGTAAAAGAGAGAGAAAGAGATTTTAAAGATTGATTTAAAAATCAGTTATACTGGAACACAGGAAGCTCCAAACTACATATAATTACCTTTCCCTACTGTATGTAATTACCTTAATGGTGAATGTTGTCTCAATGATTCTTCCCAACTTTTCTTCTATCTATAGATTCACTGATTCTAAACACCTGGAATATCTCAAATATTCGTGTAACACGGGACCCGCTGCCTTTGGGATATACTCAGAATTAAATGATTCTGTCGAGAATCAGAGAGACGTATAATAAAACACATCCTCTTGGTCTAAGCTCAGGAGAAAGTGTTCCTGAAACTTCATGAATAATTTACCACCAAGGAGGACGTGGTGCGCCTCAAACGCTGCTGCACTTAGCCATCGCGCGTGTTTGTGACCCGTGAGCAATTACTGTAACTATTTGTTGTACCACAGGTGGAGGTGGCTGTACATTCGCGAGGCCTCATCTCTCGACCTTTATTAACTAATCACAAAATATTTTAGACTCGCATAATGTCAGCATTCACAATTTCGTCACTCATTCTATGCACCGAAACTATCAATTTTCTGTATCATTTCATCGTCCAGGTACTTAAGTACAGTCCGGATGTTAACTCAACATCTTCATTTCTTCTTTCGTTTTCTCCATTTTATTTTCCTGTCACCGGAGAAGGCCATGATTGTGGTTATATCACAAGTGAAAATTCAGCTTCGACGAGGTTGCATCATCGCCACTTGACGAAACGGGAATTTCCCACTCTGAGGGAGTCCATGATTCCCCTGCTCCTAACTGGAGCGCAGCCTTGAAGCTCCGGGAGCCCTATTAAAGAGGTATATTTTACTGTATTCATTTTCCGCTCTCTCTCGCCTTATACATCTCGCAAGGCTCTCGTACCATCTACCTCTTCTCCATACCACTTTGGTCTGCGGACCAGATCTGTTTCCCCTTACTCACAGTCACCTGTGTCCCCGCCAGGCTCATGTGTCTGGTCTGAGGGCCTCTGTCTGCCGTTTGCCAAACTTGTTTTGCTTTCATCCTCATATTTTTTTTTCTTGTGTGATAGTTTTATAAGAAGTTTTATAAGAAAGAGAGAGAGAGAGAGAGTCACTGAGAACCTCACCTTGGCAGGCCACTATGGCACTCCACCGTCAGCAGGAGCCTCCGCCCTGGCGCGCGGGCCGTTCACCTGCTGTGAAGGATCACGAGAGACGGTGGGAGGGGGTCGGTCAAGGCTGTGAGGGTCGGTCGGGAGTCCTGAAGGCGTGTGTGTTTTTGTGTGGACGGACGGGCGCCTCCCTCCCCCCCCCCCCTCCTGCCTCGCGACGCCAGGATGGCAACACACGGATTCCTGTCGACTTCAAAGCCTCACGATAGACCTCTTACGACATCCAAATATGATTTATATTAATGGTTATTCTTCGTAAATAATTCCCCCTGATTAATTCCTACTCTGTACCTACGCAATTAGCAGAGCTAACTCACTGTAGAGCTGACGGCAGCTCTGTATGTGTTGGTTGGCTACTGTGAGCCTGGTGAGGTGGCGCGATTGCCACGATAGCCAGCCTTGTTTGGCTGGTGTACCACAGTAATCTCTCCTCCCTCCACTTCGTGTACCCCTATACATCTAAAGTCTCAGTTCAACACAGTTAAAGACCTTAACATTCAAGCAAAGCTTACAGTTGTGCCATTACTTTTTTTTTAAGATAAACGACATGGCACACGGGCAAAACATGGCCCAGTCAAGGCCATCTTGGGAGGAAAGTAAACAGAGCATGAGAAAAAAGAATGAGAAAATTAATCAAGGCTCCTCAGGCGTCTGTAGACCTGACTCACAAAGATGAGAAGGTTATAGGAAGAGAGAAAGACGGAAGAAAATTCCACAGCTCATCTGTTGGCGGAAAGAAGGAGGTATCATAACGGCCAGTCCTCGTATGGCTGGTCTCCACATATAAACTTTGGGAAGCAGCAGCCAAAACGCGTGCCACGGATCCAGACCTTCGTGGCAGGTGACACACGTACGTAGCTCACGTGAACATTAGCAGAAGTAATACCTTTAAAACAAAGAGAGAGAGAGAGAGAGAGAGCAGCAACATAAATGGCAAACAGGAAGAGGTGGGTGACGTGACGTGAGAGCTGGAGAATTAATGGAGGAAGTATGACATCAGTTAAAAGGGCAGTACTCCATACTGGGGCCTTTAAAACCGCTGTGAATATTAGATACCTGTTCCCAAAAGAGGATTGATTAAGGCACCAATACAACATCCCCAGCTTCTGAGAAGCAGATTTTGTAGTGATTATCACGTAGGGTCTCGAGGGGAGAGTGGTGGATATGGCTGTTCGCAAAATGTCTATGCTATTGCGGAGTGGAACTTTAACGCACTGAAATCTAACAGAAAGGAAACGAGTGACATTTAGAGAGACACAGAAGAAACCGTGTTCTTCCACTTTTGACTTTAACATAAAGATATATTTTACCTTAATTACGACTGGGGCCAGTGAAACCACATACCACCTGGCAGATACTCGTGTACCTCGGTGGTACACGTACCACTGGCTGTGAACCCTTGAGCTAGGGTACAGACTCACAATTTACCGGTGTACCATAGTTAAACTGCCGCACCCCCTTGGCCGGGCGTTGGACCGCTTTACACATATGGCAATAGTTCCGTGACTACTTTATTCAGGTAAACAGACTGCTAGATAGATAAATAGATAGGTAAACAGACTGTCTTTCCCAGTAACTATGACCTGGCTCATTTCTAGAGACAGGTCTTTTACTTTCTCAAAAATTCGTAAATGCTTTCCCTGTCTTTTTTCCCCCTTTCTCAGTTCTCTGTATTTCAAGTAGGGCTTGGCCTTGATGTGAACTTTTGTCCTTGACTGGAACCTTCAACATGAAAAAAAGAAAAATAGATGATATATATGGCCAACACTACTACTGTTGCACCTCTTTCCTGCTCCTGCTCTGTCCGCTTCTGCTACAAGCAAAGGTTAAGTCGCGTAGGATAGATGGGGCTGTACTTAGATGATTAGGAAATTGGTTACCTGGCTGTAAACAAAGTGTAGTGGTTAATGGTCAAGCCTGATGATGATTAGACGTAACAAGTGGTGTGCCACAGGGATCAGTCTTGGGTGCGGTTGTCTTTCTCAGTTGCGTTAATGATGTTCATTGGCTTTCCACCACATTGAATATTCTGTTCATTTTTGGACTGAGACGCAAATCTTACGAGAGCCAAATAAAAGACTTGGATTTATTTAGCTTAGAAAAGAGAAGGTTAAGAGGTGATCTAATACCGGTATTCAAAAGTACGTTTCAAAGGCTTAGATAATCTCGAGCTCCTAAGCACCGTACATAAGGATAGATTCGTCTGATGTCACTCGTAGTAATGGATACGAACTCGTGGACCACCTCGGGTGAGGCGAAGTACTTTTTCTTCAACAGGATTTTCAGGAGAATGATTTATCAGCTAGAGTAGTTGGAAGCAGTGTCTGATATATTTAAGGAGAGACGTGATGAATAAATCGCTTCAGATCCACCAGTGATATTATTTGTTCCTCCATAGCTGCCTGAAATACTTACAGGTGTTTCTCTCTGAAACATCTGTATTTGTCTTTCTTCTCTTAACACACCAAACTATTAGTTTCCGATCTCTTCCACAATTACAAACAGCCTCGTTAGGACCCAGTAGTTTGTTGTTGTCTGAATTCCATTACCACTAGTACTGCCATTACGTTGAATGACAGTTATAGCAATAGTAATGAGGGTGATTAGATCATTTATGATAATGATAATAATGATAATGATAATAATAATAAGAATAATGATAATAATAATGATAATGATACTAATAAGAAGAATAATGATAATAATAATAATAATGATAATAATAATAATGATAATAATATATAATAATTATTATGAAAATGTTGATAATAATGATAATTGTGATAGTAATGACGTTAGCGGTAAGAGATGTAGTAATAATATCAGTCGTAGTATAAGTGGTAATAGTAGAAGCATGAGGAGTGCCATCGATGAATGGGCACCAGTGGCTGTTGGTCTGTGTGACGTCAACTCCAGTGGGCCAAGGTCAGCATCCCTTTCGCCTGGCCACTGGGAATCCCTGCAATTGACCCAGCAGCCCCATCGTGCAACTCGGAGCTGGTTGCAACTTTCTCTTCCTGTGGCAGTCTTATAAGTAAACTGAAGGTGCCTCGCAAAGGGATTTCCAACCTCTTGATGAACAAGTTCACGTGTGGTCGTTGGATCCCTTTCTTGTGGTGTTCCACACCTTATCATCTAGGGCTTCACCTTCTCTTGTTCCCAGACACGTCCTGCCGTGCGTGGCTGATCCTAACCGCACTTGAGTTGGTGCGTGATGTATGCACACAAAGGGCATTATGAAGACGTGGTGGGCGCGCCCTCTACGGACCTGCTCTGAGTGAATGTTGCTTAAGAAAAATTGTAAGATATTCTCGTAATCCGGATGACTAGGAATATATATATATGACAGGTCTCATAAAAAAGTCTCGAAGGTTTGCATTGTGTGTGTAT
>JAUUDW010337462.1:0-13276 GCA_032361385.1 Panulirus guttatus
ATGAAACACTATAAGAAAGATATATATAAAAGTCAGCTGATATACAAGGAAGAGAGTGTTCTCTTGGAAGAATGTATTCTTGTTGCACTAAGACAATAAATCGAAAAACGTGTGATAATCATAAAACAAATATTTCAAAGAACAAAAAAAGATGGAAATGACTGAAATGTGTTAGAGATTATATGGATGTGGGACACTGAGAAAAATCTTTAGTGACAGTTTTAGAGCGACTCACTGGTGCTGAAGACTACTGGCACTCATTTGAGAATTAAAGGAGGACATTCCAGCACAATATTGGCCCGGGAGACGGAGTTAAAGGGGAACATTTTGGTGCTGATATACCCATGAGACAGAGCTTCAAGACGGACGGTCAGCTCGCTATTGATAAAGACAGAAATACGATATTAGTGGAGAAGCGGATCAATAGAGACTCGCAGTACCACTGTAATAAGACGGAAGAGTACGATAGAAGAGGAACGCAGGAACTGACAGAGTTAATAGTTTCGGATATAGAACTGATAATGGTGAGGAGTCATGATCACTACATCTCTGACTGTACAGATGTCGTAAGAAATTTGTATTTCTTAAGGAAGTTATTAAAACTTACGGCATTACGAAGTTTACAATAATCGTAAATATTCAGAAGATCAATGTGAGACCAGAGAGCTGATCATTCTAACCATTGAGGCAAGGCTTCCTCTTGTCACGACATTTTTCCTAACTTATGAAAGAAACAACAACCATAAAATTCAAAGTTAACTTAATGCAATATCTGTAAATGTGCAATATAATATTTCCGAGCGAGTTTGTCATGATTAACAAGGCAGGCAAACAGTGTCACCTTCTCTCTTCCCAGTACATTCACATGGTTGATCCTTCCGGCAATATATTCTAGGAACCAATTAAATGTTCAAAGGCTTACCTTTGAACCTTCATCAGCCTGACTAGATTTAAGTCGTCACTGACGTTTCGGACACGATGGTGCCTCTAAAAGCTTTCTAATACATAAGATATATTCATAGACTGCTTCTGTATTAGGTTCGAAGCTGAAACTTTTTCATAAGGTCACCAGTCCTTTGCCTCTTATTACATATACGATGTATGTATCCCAGGAAGAAGTCCCAGTCACCAGGTTAGCTCTGTCAATCTTGTGTTTGTAAGGAGCTTGTAGAGTCTGGCGGAGCTCCACTACTCAGAGACTCCCTTGACTGGATCACTTGTTATATGCTATTGCCCTCTGTATTCGTGCAACTGTGTATGGAGAGCGGATCTGGGTTCATTTTACAATGAAACAAACACTTTTCATTATGATCTCAGGGTATTTAGGACAAGTATTGAGGAGAGGATGGTATGCTCAAAATGTTTGTAGTTGTCGTTTCCACCAGTCTGTCAGCTGTTGATAAAGCGAACAACTTAGTTTGTGAGTTAGATGTGCATTTGTTTATTATAACATTCCTCTCTGGTGTCATGCAGCATGATTACAATGGCACTATTTGGCCCTTAACTCTAGCCTCAGATTTGAGAAAACTGTATTGTAATGTCGCACTAGGGCTGGTGTATACTAATACATCAGATAACTTATGTATGTTGAATATATTATTTTAGCAATTCTAACTTTAGCACTATCATTAGGACTAAGTCTAGCCACCGTACTAAGAATCTTGAGTTTATCTCCACATTACAGATTCAGGTTTTGGAGGCAGACTACCCGGGCTGGATGACAGGATAGTGTGAGCCTGACTATGATGATCTATGGTGATGTCGCTGGAGTCTTGGTGGTGTGGCTACAACGGTGGTGGGGTTGTCGCAGTGGTCTGTTTATGACGATTGTGTGAGTGTGGTGAAGGTCGGAATGTTGGGTTCGGTTGAGCTGGTGGCGGAATGTCTAAGTGAAATTATGATGATGGTGTGGATATGGTGATGATATACATGTGGTGATGGTATGGGTGTATTCTAAACATGGATAATGTACTGATGAAGTGGATGTGGTAATTGCGAGGATTCAGTAAAGGTGTGGATGTAGTGGTAGCGTGTGTAGGGCGGTGGTGATGGTACAGGTACATCTCAGAGTGTGAGAGCGGTCTGAGTGGAATGGTAGGACGAGTGTACTGAACGCTGAGGGAGAGGGGCCGAGACTCCACATTTATTCACCAAGTTCCTGAGCAAGAAATTATCCAAGTTATGGAAGTCACGCTCGTGCACTTCCCGCGTGTGCACCAGAGTGTGAAAAGAAAAACTTTTAAGAACAATTTTAAGAGGGAAGACCTGGCCTGGGTCATGCCAAGCTGGGGTGGGATACAAGTTTGTTCTCACACTCAGTCGCTCCTCAGTTTTTATCATTTTCTTGCCTCACTTCACTAGTGCAGGGCGACCCTTGATGGTGGTATAATATTAGGTATATACCAAGACCATACGTGGTTCAGGTATTGTGAATGAAAGCGCGAGTTAACTCTCTCTCTCTCTCTCTCTCTCTCTCTCTCTCTCTCTCTCTCTCTCTCTCTTTCTTATGTTTCTACCAATGCAGGATCATTTCACCAACCCCTGAAGCACTCGCTCACCACTCAACCCACTTTCTTAAATGACTCTGACTCACGTAAAAGGTTTTACTTTTCACAGATAACGCCATGACTGAGCCGTTCTCCCCGACTGTTACACACACAATGGCCGGGGGGCGGGGCTGCCTCTGTCCACGTGATAGCCTGGACTCCAGACCAGCTGGTGCATCGTGCACCGCGACTCCTTCCTCACCAACCTTGTGCTGGGCCGCCTCAATCCGCACAGTTTTTGGGTCTCAGGCCAACAGCAACATCGTTTGCCACGACTCTCCGCACACCAGAGCTGTGTCAGATTGTCTGCGAGCACGTAGCTAATAGGATGGAACCTTCTCCGTATCTCTCAACCCCTCTCGCCCGGAAGGAGGGAGCTCACCACCTTCTAGACCCATTCACGCGGGTATAAAGAAAATGTTCTGTAGATATTCTTGGAGACATTATTGCTTAATGCAGCAAACCCTCAGCAAGGCCGCTTCTATTGGATGGTTGTTTTCTGCTTTGAAAATCACATGAAAGGGTGTCAACCATGTGTGTGTGGTATTCACCAACATTATCTGTTACGAGGATCTCACGTCTACTTTGAATGTATTTATTGTTTCCTGCGATATCTATGAATAGGAAAGACATCTCATATCAAATTTTTCACCACTTGTTACTGGATGATCTAACCCGTAAAGCTGCACCTTTAGATCTGAACAAAAATAAGATAAAGAAAAGAAATTGAAAGATTAATTATCAACCTACCATATAAAGTATCTTTCTATTTTATTTTTTTTCCAACTGGATGTATTGTTTCCTTAAACTACTCTTCATTTCATAGTAAGAAGCTGACAGCTCGGTGGTGGGAGCGTCTCTGAAGGTTGATACTGACATTTAATATCATCACTTTGAGAGACTTGGTGTTCCTGCAAACTAGCCCGCAAATGATCGAACGGAAATAAAGTATTATATCGAGTCCTCACCAGCTTATATTCAACTGTGCGAACTCTAAGACCAGACATTGAAAAATCGAACAAGAAGAAATGGACAAGGTGTCAGTGCAGGTGCGTATATAAAGTAGACGCTATGTGTGGGGCATGATACCAAGATGGTTCTTGAACTAGGCTAACACTGGAGTCAAGACCGATGGTCCCATTCTCAGAAACCACCCGAAAGTGGTTACTTTTGAGATAAAAAAATGATAAAAGGCGTAACAGAAACAACTGGAGATCGCTGTCTTTCTAACAAAACACAGATCTAGTGATTTAGTCATTGCCGAATTATCGGAAAAAGTAATTGGACCAACGCTTTTTCCATTTCTGAGCATCGTACGTGACATAAGAATAGTCATGCTCCAGCTGAAGCCATGCCAGTCAATGAGATAAGGTGAGGGGTTAACAGGAAAAGAGAATACCAGAGAGATTGATTTGAGCTCTTCGATGCATCTAGACCCCTACTTGGGAGAGTGGAATGGTTATGGGAAGCGAGAAAGCATTTAGGTAACATTTCCCTCAAATGACGGGACGACTGAATCATATATTGATTATATAGATAAATAAACGGAACTTTTTCATATGAACTCCTATTTGAAAATATGCATACAATATGAACGATATAATACACTGTTAAAACAAAAGAAGAAATTCTGATAATCACACTCACACATAAACCAATGAACGCTGCTCCATCAGAAAAGCTTGCTGCTAAAACACTGGACGGCTGTAAGGCACACAAATGAGTCATAAAGTGAAGCAGAGACCGAGAAGTCTGTCGTCTGCATACTAACACTGGCACCAACACCCCAGCCTCTCTTCCTGTCACGTGGCCCCTGCAGCAACACCCCAGAACTTCCTCCTATCATGTAGTCCCACGTAACAACACCCTAGCATTTCTTCCCGTCATGTGGCCCCTGTACCAACACTTCAGTATCTCCCTCTCATGCAGCCTCCGCATTAACACTGTAATATCTCCTCCTATCACGTGGCGCCTGCATTTCTTTGTTGTTACCTGTTTGTAGAATTCGAGGAGGTAATTCAACACTCGTGGGGCTCCCTATTGCCTGAGTCTGCCTGTGTTCATCCCTGCGTTAATTGCCAATAGATCTGGTGTAAGGATATTATGTTGCTGCCGGAAGGTCCAGTACTGGTAATAATACGAAAATCGCTGATCAGCGAGAGTAGAGATCGTCCTGTAAACAGACTTCTGACATTAAACATCAGGCAAAGCGTGAAATTTGTGACCTGGGTGGCCAGTGGTCTGTATGTGACCTGGATGGCCGAGGATCTGTCTGTGATTTGGTTAGATTGTCTGTGTATGACTGGGAGGAAGAGGGTCTGTATGTGACCTGGTTGACCGATGGTTTGTGCGTAGTTTGGGAGCAAAGGGTCTGTATGTGACCTGAGTGGCCGAGGGTCTCTATATGATTTGGTTTTCCGATGGTCTGTACGTGATCTGAGTGGCCGAGGGTGTGCATGTAGACTGAATGGGTGATGGTGTCTGTCTGAATGCTGCACCTTAGTCCATCATCTTTAATTGGTTACCTGGCACACGCAGCCTACCGCCATATCCCGTCAACCCGTCACAGCTGCAAAATACGTAACATATACATATAGCGCTCCTCAGTTTTCCAAACCTTGCAGAAGTAGACGGCTTGTATATATTGTGTCATAGCAGTTATGATTGCAGTTATGTAAACCTGAAATATTTGCATAAGTCTTCGGTTTTCGTAGTTAGATATCGGAAACATATTTTGTAGAAACAGTGATATGTGAATGCATTTTCGGAAAAAGTGGCAAAGGTGAATTTCATTTTGGTGTTCTACTGATTCCAAATGTTAAGTAACTAAAGAGATTTTTAATTTTAATGAACTCAAAAATCTATAGACATTACTTTCATTATTCAGTCAGGGAAGTTACCTGAGCTGAGAGAAAATGAAAGTGAAGACGACTCTCGCTGTAGGAGTATCTAAAAGTTGTAAAGAAGAGCTCCCTAAATCTAAATTCAGGTAAATAGATCAGCACTCAAAGTCCAGATAAAGATCCCACACAATTGTGAATCGTAAACTTGGCGGGCTTGTGGCCCCGCCAGCCAGTCATACCAAGCTGGCTGCTGAAAGAGTACTTACTTGCTGCAAGGAACAATATTAACTCAAGCCATAAGCCATGGACAACATAGGCTGTACTTGCCAAAGTTCCAGCCAGCTGGAGACACAGAACGCTCGCAGTACCAGCCAATATCTCCGACAGCTAGATTCACTATAGGCTGCATTCGATAACATTCCTTCCAGCCGGGCAGACAAGAGATTTTACTTGCCAATATTCTCGACAGCCTATACCACAACAAACTACGTCCACCAGTTATCCGCCAACCAGGGACACAACAGGCTGTACATGCCAAGACTTCCACCATCTAGACACAACAGATTCTAATCAGCTGAAGGCACCACAGGCTGAACCCACAAATACTCTGATAGCCCGCAACTGGCGCTATCTGCTAATATGAGACGAGCTGTGTTCCTCATGTCGTTTACTGTGTTGTTGGGTAAGTGCCTCCAGCAACGACGTTGCGGAAAAGAGCTATGTCTACTGGTGCTTAGTTCCTATCGTACTCTTCGATATGAGCAGGACTCTTAGGGCTGCAAATGAACGGGAGGGTTGTGAATCCTGGTGCTCAGTTCCTGGCTTTACTCGACTATGGAATGAACTTCCTGCATAGAGAAGAGGAGCGCAAAACGGCTGCTTCTGTTGCTGTTCGTGTCCTGTAGAATGAATATCTAACTGGTCGTTCAGCGTGCAACAGGGTAGCATATCCTAGACCTCAGTATTAAGCTGTGATTTAAAATGATCACCTCACCCGAGCTGCAGTGTGCAGGACGGCTGTGTGTGTTAGTGCAGGCATCTTCTATCCTGGCAGCTGTTTGTTTACTGTCTTCTGTCTGCGCTTCTCTCATACATTCCCGCTCCCCCTCCCTGGCCTTCATTCTTTACTTCTCTCCTCGTCTCTAACATTTCCCCCTCCCCACCGCTTCTTCCTCTCCCCTCCCTCGATATTGAATGAGTCTTACGGATATTTTCACGTATGTTCTCTCCATTTTCCCTCCTGACGAATTCTTCCTCAGTCTATACTGCTGCTTCATCTTCTCTACCTTCTATCCTCCGAAATTCTGTAGCTTCCCTCACTAATTCTTCTGCCACTCTTCTTTCTACTCTGCCAACCGTTCTCCATCTAGTCTTATCATTGGCCCTCTAATACCTTCCGTTTTGCTACCTTGTCGTCATTTATGTAGACTAGGATATTAGATTGCTATTGCTGTCCTCCAGAATAAAACCTCGTCAAAGTCAATAAGGCCTTCTATTACCGGACTCTCCTTATTCTCCACAAGCTTGATGTCTCCACGATTTTCGAGAATCCGCGCTGTCTGCCAATCAAAATCGTCGTATACAGGCGTTTCTTGGCAATGTAAACAATTTTCAGTTCTGAAACCACTGCCGGGACAGATAACATACATAGCCAAGTTTTGCCGTCCAAATCCAACAAATATGACTAGTCATCGGCAGCCACATTATAACGGGGCAACTTTTCATGACTCGCTGGAGGACCCTAATCCACCAGTCATACATACGAACTCTCGCATCGACTGTTTTTACGATTTTAGACAAGAAGATCGTTTTGTCAAGACTAGATCAAGCAAGATGGCCGCCGTACCTTTTAATTGAGGAATACTGAATCATCTGAGCCACTCATTCATGTATACCAAGTTTCGAATCGATCTGTCGATAGGCTTCGGGGAAGATTATTCCATGAATTTTAGAAAAGGCAGAAAATGTGCCAAATCATGTGACTAACCGCCTTCGGTACGTGATATGCACTAGTTTCCATGATTCTTTTCTGCTGTGCCTGGTCTTTGAAAGTTCAATCAACTGGCCTCCAGCACAGTTCATGGGATAGAACTGGCTGCAGTATGATTACCACAACAAATACAATATGGGACAAGCCATCCTGGCTCGGGCGAATAAGAAAATCATTATCATCACTTGCCAGATCACTAACAGCAGCTAATTGCTCAGAGTCAAGGATGTTTTTCACGGATCATTTCTGAGTTGACAAGTAAATTAACGTTATATATCATATACATATTCACTGCAATTATATCGACAAGTGATTATAGCTCCTGGGTATTATATCTCAAGCTGTCATTCCTTGTCTGAGTATCATGAGTCACCGGACAGTCAACCGATTATACGGTTTGTGCAATGAAAGTATGTTCTTATGGTACGAATGCTTGAAAAAGTATTCGCTGAGTCCACTGATCATGAAGATTTCCGCTTCTGATGAGGGAGTTCCTTCATGAGCCTGGAGTATTGCATTTGCTAAGCAATTGTAATGCTGTTCACAGTTTCACATGAGTCTGTAACGACGACGTAAACTTTCTCTTCGGAAACTCATATCAAAATTTTCTTTCTTTATAAGAGTTGGTATTGTGAAGCAGAAGAAGTCCATTAAGGAATTACTCATAATCCAGTAAAGAATGCATCTGTCGAGACCTGAGGGAATTAGTTTTGACAACTTGATGTTGTGATTGATTTTGCTAAAAGCCTTTCTAATTTCAATAAATGTCAAAGAAATAGATTCTCCATCGCCAAATGCATCATACATGCAGCTGTGAGGTCCACGAGAACGTTGCTTGCGCTCCATTATTCTCTGAAGCAATATTGCCATACTGACTTCAGACCTGAAGTAAATCCAAGTTATGTATGTATTTGTATACAGTGTGTTTCAATATTAAACTTATACTCAGTGGAATGGAAACTCCTTCGTAAATATATGAACCAAAAGCGATGGCATCCTAACGCAGGAGCTTGGGTTTTCCTTGCAAGATGGCTGATGGTAAAGAAAGGAACTCAGTTATAGATATAGGAATATTGAGACTGAAGCGGCGGTGTTGACCTCCGAGACTAGAGTGGCTTCGTGTCCTCCGAGATTGGAGCAGACATATTTTCCTGTAATTACTTTAACATTCATGTCTGTCTTTATCTGTCAAGAACCTACTTGCGCTGCTACTATACCAAGGATGAAAATGTTTGCCCAAGAACTACAGCAATAATAGGATAGAAACATATTATTCCTCTGTTCGTTGTCAGAATATTTACAAAAGCAAGACACACATTTCTATGCCCTCCTGAAACAGGCAAGTGATAAAGCAGTGATAATAACATTCACCAGCAATAATAACAGGATTTCTGTTTCAGAACAAAAGTACAGTTTGTTTCAAAAATTGCTAGGAAGTAGAAATAGGGGTAGTAGTATTTGTGCACTGCAGTTGTGATGACTGTTAAATAGTGACCAAAGGGTATGGCCAAAGCATACCCCAATCATGGACATTACGATAAAAGGTAAGGAAATTAGATATGAAAAAAAGATACATAGATAAATACAAGAAGATAAACGAAAAGTCATTATAGATTTACTTCAATCCACAACAGTTTGTAGATCCGACGCCTCAAGGTAGAAAGGTTGTAAGCAGAGAGAAAATAAATGAAGGAAGAGAATTTCACAGCTTTGCTCTACGAGGAAAGAACGGAAGCAAGGGAATCATAATGGTCGATCCTTGTGCCGCCAGTTTTCACACAAAATCTATGAAAGCATCTGCTAGACCCGTAGTAATAATTGTTGTAGTTGTAATAGTAGCAGTAGTAGTAGTAGTAGTAGTAGCAGTAGTAGTAGTAGCAGTAATAGTAGTAGCAGCAGCAGTAGTTGTAGTAGTAGTAGGATAAGGAATATAAGTAGGAGTAGTATTTGTAGCAGTAGTAATAGTAGTAAAAGTAGTATCAGTATTAAGGAAAGCTATAGCAGTCGTCCATGGAGCAGTAAAAGTTACAGGAGCAATATTCTGCGTCATTACCGTAGCAAGTGGCAATTGTATCATTATATAAAGACATCAGTAATTCCAGCACTGATGCCATATGGGACGTGGCGCACCACCTTGAATAAAGACTGTCATAGCTGGAGATGACCTGTGCGAGTGTACTACAAGTTTTGTCCAACAGACAAACTCTGCCAATAAGCCAAGAAAGAAGGTTAATGGTTAATAAATGTTTAACTACGTTTTCTTAGTAGCCAACACTAGCAATAACATTAGGAAAGCTGCGGTTGTAAGTCGTAGCGATGGCCATAAACTGGAAGTTATGGAGAGTGCCAGACAGTGCACAGGGAGCTGAGTGCTGACCGCCGCAGCGAAGAGAATCAGGAGCGGACAATCGCTGTATTGTGTAGCGCCACGAAAGACTGACTCCAAGACACGATATTTGGTCAGAAAAACGCGTAAAGTAATTTTCATTAGTTATAGGGTGTCCTGAAGTACGGTAATGCCTACATGTTTCACTGTATCATTCAGCGCGTTACCGTCTAGTTTGACATGTGTAAGACGAAGGCAACAGCCCCTAACATTTTCGATGTCATCTGGCTTGACATTTAAATCACCTTTACATAAAAGTAGAAAGGAACGATAAAGAATCTTATGAAACACAACAGGGATAAATATTCATGAACGTAGCTTCAGACATTCCAACTGTGTCGTACGTGAGTTTAAGAAAATCTTTAGAGCTGTGTCGTTGGAAACATTCTACTTTGTAGAATGACTTGAATTCAAAGGAAGTTTTTAGAAACAATTTGGCCCCTAATAAATACCACGTCCAGACTTTTGGTGCATCCCAAGATCTACTTCTACGAAAACGTCGAACCTTATTCTTATGGTGCAAAAAGCAAAGCCTCAAGCACTCACCCATCTTGACCCTGAGATGGAAATCATTAAAGCTCAGCTGACATACAATTGGCTGTATTTCTGCTGTTTATCTTTCCTCAACAAGCTTACGTAGTGTACGTAGTGGGGTGGTGTACTGCCAGGCCTGACGTCGTTTACACAGCACACAGTATACACAACCAAGCC
Source organism: Panulirus guttatus (assembly GCA_032361385.1). Classification (NCBI taxonomy): domain Eukaryota; kingdom Metazoa; phylum Arthropoda; class Malacostraca; order Decapoda; family Palinuridae; genus Panulirus; species Panulirus guttatus. The sequence goes on from JAUUDW010337462.1 coordinate 10,477, forward strand.
TGCAGAGGGAGGCTAAGGCTTGAGGCACCACTGACACGGTAATGACCAGGTTCTAACAGGCCATCAGCGAGAGCAAAAGTCCTAAACCTGCACTTGGGCATGATCCTGGCAAGCTCTGAGGAGGCGGATAGGTGCTTCACTCGTGTTGAGGAGGAAGGGACAGGAGCCAGCAAGACAGGAAGAGCACACACATTGTTAACCTTTGTTCGCAAGACATACACAAGAGCTAGCAAGCCTACACGAACTGCAGGAGACGGTGACTTAGCAAGACAAACTTAGGAGCCAGTGCGCCTGTGTGAAGCACAAGTGCCATCAGCATGCAGTAACTACATAGAGACAGGGAGATGTTAACGTATTTGAAATAAAACAAGCCAGTAACCTGTGTTAACAAGATATAAACAGGAGCCAGCACTCTTATACGAAATAGAAAAGTCGATGTTGTGTGTGCGAACAGGAGAGAAACAGTCCCCAGGAATCCTACACAAAGGAGACAAGCTGTTGATTTCTGTCACTAGTACACAAGTCTTTAACCTGTATCAGCAATGCCAGTATATCATTTGAAGAGGGCCGAGGATTCAGTCCTTATAAGATAAATGAGATTCTTCCCGTTGAAACATTAAGATATTAATTACCATTTTGATGAATCATTAAAACTGTCGATATGAGAAATCTTTTAAGATTTTCCGTTAAGTGATCTCCACCTCAGTTACATAAGCAGGTAAAATAATTTTCAGAATCTTCATGTTAGGAATGGACGTCCCTTTTCATAACAAATCTGCATAACGAACTTGTCTGGAAATGAACTTCCTTATAGATTTAAAGTTTACCTTTACTGGTAGGAGCACCACACACATGTCGTGACATAATCAGGTTTCTAAGGGAAGCCATCAATTCCAGAGTAACTTGCGTTTGGGTTCTCTGACAAACTGTAGCAATAGCGGTTAGTTTTCAGATAGTAAGTGTCGGATTTTCACTTTTTCAGATTACACAATGAAGATTCAGTATCATTTATGTCAAGGACTCTAAAGACATTCATTCTACCAAGAATTACATTTCCTGATACACTGCAATACCCAGTGGGCCACGCAGGAGGAATGTTTGTCGGTTTGTCAACGGACGAGTGTATTTGGGGTTAAGTGAAAATGAAATTAGATGAAACAAAGAAAGAGTGTAGGAGCCAGAGCACGACCCTGGAGAGCACTGCTGTTGCTATAAAGATAAGGGGTTTTTCCTTCAACTCTTACCGGGATAAACCGCTCAGAGAAGGAGCTACGTATGTGTGACTCTGTGTGTTCCTGGATCTAATGTCTATCAACTGCTCGGTGGTCACCAACCTTAGCAACTTAACACTGACGGTAGGCATAAATAAACATATAAAAAGTATTGGTTTCTCAACGGGACACCAAATATGAAGGAGCAAAATGAGGAGGGAACCCCAAAAGACAGGAGCGTGGACATCAGACCCATTTACCAAGAAAGACCTATCCATGGATGACGAGGAGAGGTTATCGCACTTCTTTTCAGTACAGGAACACTTCAGCGTATGGATAATGCGCTTGCAGCGATTACGGGCTGTGATAAAAGCTGAATGGGAGTCAGAGGTTCTCGAGAGATCAAGGACTGCAGCATGATATTCTCCTGAGTCTTTCAGAAAGGGTGAACAGACGTGTAAAAGCGTTGAAAGGATATTACTGATAGATCTGACTTTACGAAAGTCATACTGATGATCAGGAAGAGGACTATGTTGATAATGAGGTAGCTACGGAACTATCTCATGGTACCTTTGAGTTTAATTCCAATCATCATTAAAAAAGACGTTTGTCATCTTAGAAAATAAGAAATCAAGGTACGAATTCTTATTATTAGTCAAAATGGTGAAAGAGGAATCCAGAGCAACAAGCATTGCCAACTACTGCTGAAGCGTATTCTGACTACTCGTGACAGCTTAACACTCGATATACTCTACTGGCAGGGTCTGAAATGGTTGAGGACTCACTTCACCCTGGGAATCGTTATTCCCCTTGACAAGCAATACTTAGCAAGCTGCTGCGTCACGTGATTATTGGGTGGCCATCGGGAACTCAAGGGTGTGCCGTTTTGATAACTGCTTCTTTCCCTACACTCGAAGCTTTGGAACTCTTTACCTTCTCATGTCTTTCCCCAGTAACTACGACCTGGCAGTTATTAGAAGACAGGTTGTTCACTTCCTCTAAAATTTGTAAATACTCTTCCTAGTCTCTTCCTTTCCTCTTTCATCAACCTCTCAATATTTCAGTTACGACCCGGCCTTGATGTGGATTTTTGTCCATGACTGGAGCCTTCAGCGTAGTAATAAAAAGCGAGGGACCAAACCCCAGGTTACAGAGTCAGAAGTGACCAGAGCCGGTCTTACCTCCCCAGCCAAGGCCGGTACTCTCTCTCTCTCTCTCTCTCTCTCTCTGGAACGAAGTTTTAAGGTTTCTTGGACCGTTAGTTCCTGCAGTGTAAGGTCTTGTGGCAGGCCTAGAGGTGTGGAAAACCCGCAACAAGGACGCGCGGGAGAGAGAGAGAGAGAGAGAGAGACCCCCCCGAGCCAGCCCGGACCTGGTCAGCACAGCACGGGAGAGGACCCGTATCGCCGGGGCGGGCCAAGGCTGCTCCCCCCCACACCCCCACCTGTTTCCCCGCCAGCCTGACGGGGTCAACGAGACCCCTTGGGGAGGAGGAAGGCGGGCAGGGAGAGTAACCTGAGAAGGATCATCCAACACATGATTGTTTAGGTCACGTGGGTGTATCAGGGAAGGGAGGAGGATTATGGTGG
>JAUUDW010337682.1:0-20978 GCA_032361385.1 Panulirus guttatus
ATTCACGGCAGACAAACGCCAGGCGGCGCGGCCCACTGTTGCCAAACTTCCACGCAGCGCATTCACTCTCCATTGTATACATTCTCCCGGGGCATCTCGACCGAGCGGAACGCCTCCAGTTCTAAACTAATTACATTTGAACTTTTAAGTCTATACCCTCGGACTCTGGCTCCCGTTCGAAGCTGCCTTCATAACGTAACTTTTATCTTAGTCTATCGTAACTAAGGCTACTTCTGTCATTAATGCCCGGCCTCCTAAATATAATAGCCTATTCGATAGTATATCATTTACCTGCTGTAATGAGCCTGACTACATGCGCAGGGTTGCCGCCTGTCGTTGCGTCACAGTGTAAGCCGCTCCGTTGCCACTCTGCCGACTCGGGAAAAATCATCGTGTCCCAAGACGAGAAGTCGAAGAAGAAAAACTTGTGTGAACTGAAGCAATGTGTGTGTGTCACTCTGTCAATAGAGTATCCGTGCTGGTGTTCCTGCTGCACGCAGTGATTGACAAACCATCACATCCACCCTCGCTTACCAGTCGATCGTTCAAGCCATTTAATGACTCGTACTTGAATACGATTATCAACTGAATAATTATCAACTAACTAATCTAAACAAAACGGTATGTCGTTTGAGACACTCCCTCTGTGTAATGCGGTGTTTAATCATTTCTAATTACCACTTAAATTACTTTTTTATTATTGTTTGAATTACTTAAAACCGTCTGTCATCTGTTGCGTAAAAGGAGGCCGTTATCGTGCGTGACTTACGGTGTAGGCACAGGTGCAAAACAATAATGTCAACAACTGGTAACTGAGGTTACTGGTAGTCAGGATGACGTTACGGCAGTGACTAGTGTTACGGAGGTCTCTGGCAATTATCATGGCTTGTGTTATGGGGACACTGAGGTCTTTGTTGTTACGGCTAGTGTTACGGAGACAGTAGGGATCTTTATCATCAAGTCTAGAGTAACGGGGTCAGTGGGATCTTCATCGTTACGGCGTGTTACGGGGTCACTGGAGCCTTGTTACGGATAGTAGTTCAGGAACACTTGGAATCTTAACTGTTATGGGACCTCTGTTACGGCTAGCGTTACGAAACTACTAAGATCTTCACTTAATATGGCTAGTGTTACGGGGACACTGAAGATCTTAAGTGTTACGGATAGCGTTACGGGCTAATGGGGATCTTCACCGTCATGGGTAGCGTCACGAGACCGCTGGGTATCTCCAGTTATACAAGTGTTGCGGGAACACCGGGGTTCATAACCGTTACACCGTTACTCAACAAAGGTCTCGTTAGTTTACTATGAAACTAGTCTGCTACCCTACTAGTTTTACGGTCACTGCTTTGACACTAGTTTAGTGATGTGAGACTAGTCTTGTGCCCTTAGACCTCTAGTTTAGAGATATAACACTGGTTTGGTGCCTGGCTTAGGCAAGGCTATATACATACATAAATACAGCGTTAATGAGATGGCCTCGATTAGGGATTCAGTTGCCCGTGCCGTCTCAGCTACATAGAAAAAGCATCCTGACTTAGAAGTTGTAAAGTTCACTAGTTTAGTGATATCACAATGATGTTGTGCGCTGATTGGAGTGAACTTCACTAGTTAGTGATATATACACTAGCCTCCTAGCCTAATAGTTGTAAGTCCATTAACTCAGTGATATGAAAAACCTGTCTTTTAAAACGTGCCAGGTCATACTTATTGGGAAAAAAAAGAGAAAGAAGAGAGTTCTAAAACTTCGATGTGTAGGGAAAGAAGCAGTTATCAAAACGGCCCACCCTTGATTTGCCATCGGCCACACAGAAACATGTGATGCAGCAACTTGCCGAGTATTGCGTGGTCTAGCTAGTGGTGGGGGCACACAAGCAGCCACCTCTCTGGAGCAAAAGCCAAAGTAATACCTATAGAAAAGGGAAAGTGAACCAACATTGTGGCATAGGGCAAGGGGGTCAAGTTGAAGTTAGCCTGGGACAGTTTATACCCTCCCATATTTTCCTATCCTCTTGAATTACACTTTAGCCATCCATCCTTTTCCTTTCATTTTCGTCATCCCATAACCATTCTTCATTGGCATAATGTTATGCTAATTATCCCTGCATTTTGCTACTGAAACACTCCAGACACAGACAGACAAGTTATCAGTGAGGCCATGTCTTCAGAGGAAAGGGGAAAAGGGTATTATAATAGAGTTTTAAGTCCATGTCTTCAGAAGAAAGGGGAAAAAGGTATTATAATAGAGTTTTAAGTCAGGGGAAAACATTATTTTCAAATAGGGACAGATTTCCAGACAGAATGAGGAAGAAAATTAAGGTAAATATTGCTTGTTGGGAGATGTTAACTTTCCCTTGAGCTTATGTTAACTCACTCTTGAGCTTATACACACTTATATGAGCTTATTCTGACATACCCTTGATCTTACGCTAATTTTGCATTCAAATTTGTTATATCAGTTTTGAGGTTAGTTTCAAAATAACACGAAAAAACAGCTGTTGTATATTTTCCTTTTTTTATTCATTGCAACATGGCAGTGTTGTTACTGCACACCATATCTAATGTACTTATTAATCATAAGTCGTCAGAAGTATTACTGTGAGCCTTCGAGCATGTAGTCCTTTTGAAATAATCATTACCGTTGTTATGAATTACTATAATTGTTTACAGCTATTTGTTATCTTTCAGTTAGGTATTCAAGCAGCGGTATGGATGGTGAGACGTTTGGGTGTGACCTGCTGTTGTCTGTTGCTGATGCACTCTGCTGTCTCTTACAGGTGAGAACTTTTGTGTTGGAGTCATCATCCCGGTAGGTCAGTCCTTTCCTGGATGAGTCAGTCATGTCAATTAGTCAGTCCATCTCAGAGCATATAGGTCTTTCAGTGGGTGAGTCAGTTGGAAATGAATCTTGGTATTTGTAAATCCTCTTGCCTTCATGCAGGTGAGCCATCTTGCCTTTTTATGGGCAGGCCATCTTGAAGGTGAATCCTCTTATTGGCAAGTCTTGTAAAAGTTGTGTTAAGTGAATGGTTATCATATTATGACAGAAACAGGGTGCAAAAAATTATTCCCATATGTTGTCAGTCATATACTGTTTTACTTTAGTTCAAAACTGAAATTACAATAATTCCCTTTTAAGCATCAGTGGTTCAGTCTAATGTGATGTTCCCTTCCAGGCCCCAAAGCACACCATTTCCTTAGACCATCCTGTCTTAACCCCCTGTAATGCTTCATTACTTTATATTTGGTCACATTTTCTCCTTTTACATAAACTCCCAAACTCTCACCAGCCTCTGGAGTTTCTCTCACAAGTTTGTCACCAGAGTCTTGTCATCTGCAAACAGTGACTGATTCACCTCCTATGCCCACTCCCATCTCCAACACACTGCAGACTTACCTTTTGCTCCAAGACCCACACATTGACCTTCCTCACAACCCCATCCATAAGCATATCAAATATCCATGATGACATCACATATTCTTGATTTAGACTCATTGTCAGTAGGAACCACTCTCTCCTTCGTTCCTAATAGCAACATGCCTTACTCTCCAAGTGAAAAAAAAAAAAAAAAGAAAATCCTTAGTGTATTTAGTAACATTCCATTTATCCCATATATCTACAGTACTTTCTATATTAGCTTTATTATACTTGTCATACACATTTTTTAGTTGTATAAATGCCTCATTCAAATCCCAGTCTTTTCTTGCATACTTCTCAAAAAAATAATTCTACAAACTCCTGATCCACACAAGTCTACCTCTCCAGAAGCAACATTGTTCCCAATCTGATGCTCTGTGCATACCACCATCCTCTAAACTACCACTTTCCCACACACCCTACCAGGTTTACTAATTGTACTAATATCTCTGAGATTTGAGTATTAAATTTTGACCCCCTTGCCTCTGTGCAAGGTGCACTATGCACACACTTCCTCACCCCTTCGGCATCTCACTTTGGGTCATACTCATGCTGAATAGCTAGACTAACCAATCAGCAGCTCTTGTCATCCCGTTTCTTGAGAAATTCAGATGCAGTCTCTTCCAATCTTGATACTTTTTCACAATTCCTGTTTAGCATGATTCTTTAACTCTGCATGCCTCCATATCCCAACACACCACATCAGCTTCCCAGTCTTTCAATAAATTCAACTGCCCATCAAAATATTCACTAGTACTCTTCTCATCTTTGCCTGTTACTACTAATCCATCTATTCTCTTCAGTGTCATTCCCATTTAATCACTTGTTCCCCTCACACTGTTCACCTTTGAAAACATTTTCTTATTGTGTCTGAAATTCGTCAATACTCATTCACCATGAAGAAATGTTGTACTTGTGAACTGATATATTGACTTAGATTTTCATGTATAGTAATTGTTGTTTCTGTATGACATGAAATGGTCTTATGTTTTCATGTACTGCAGTGATCCAGTGGCAGTAGCAGCAGCCAAGCTAGAAGAGTTGTCCTCAGCCACTAAGGAAATCAAGAAACTCATCCATGCTACACCTGGTGAGCATTGATAAAAGTTGTCATGTCTGTTGCACATACAGGCATGCTTATTCTGTAGTGTAAATTTGTGAAACATTTATTGTGATACGTTGATTGATGTTACACTTGTAACTTGTGAGGTCAAGTAATGTATTCAATACAGTCTATGATGTTCTTGCTGACTCTTTCCATATGTCTGTTCCAAAGTTGGAGTCCATGCATTTTGTATTACATATACTTCTTGAGAATCTTGAATCTCCAAACTATGACTTCATCTGACTTAAAACTTGTGTCCCAGCTACCACTGTTGCCCTGTTGTTCAGGAAAATGCTCTCCAAACTCTGTAACTCTCTTTGACTGTTTAAATTTCTGCCATGAGGCCTTAACATTCTTATCCTCCATCTCTGGCCCTTAACAAGGAGACTTCAAGTATGCCACATGAAATGATCAGACCCCTCCTGTACAAAAGATAGGGAAACAGGAGCCCTCATGTTTTCCATTCTTAATGCTTTTCATATTTCATTTAAGTCCCAGCCTTGACATGGACTTTTGTCTGTGACTGGAACTTCAAACATAAAAAGAAGGGATAGTATATTGTGGTAATCACAATATACTCTCTCTTTTTTCATATCTGAAGCTCCAGTCACACACAAAAGTCCACATCAAGGCTAGGCATTAAATGAATTATGAAAAGCATGAAGAATGGAAAACATGAGGGCTTCTTATGGAAAGACTAGCCCAGTAGTGTAGTCTTACTGAAACAGAAAGTAAGAACATCAGTAGTGGGATAATTTAGAGTTTGAAAATGAGTTTATGTAACTATAGGAATGGTTTCATACAAGAGATGGGATTAAACTCTACTTATCACTTATTACAGAACTTTGTATTAAAGAAAGTAGATAGATATGTATGTATATAGACCTATTTATGTAATTAAGGGACTATCTGTAAGTAATTAATACCTTGGGTACTACGATCTCATCCCTTCATCATATCAATAAAATCTAAATTGTTTAAAAACTAAACCATTAAATGCAATTGAGGATTGTCCTCTTGCCGAGTATGGATGAATAGATCATACTGCAATGCCCCAGGCACTTCCCTTTACTATCTGTATACTACCTGTAAGACTGGACTCCATATGTATGTCTAACAAAGGGCGGGTTTGGTGAAAGAGGTAAACCCCCTTTCCCCATCTTCTTTCAGGGATGCTGGAGGTGAGCAGTGGGGCCCTGGCAACGCTGTCACAGGTCTTTGACCAGAGTGACTCATCAGACGACACATACGACCCTGAGGATGACGCAGACTTTGAGGATGACTGCCTACAGGTCAGTATCCTTAACACTTTAGCTTGTGTAACGAGTTTAACAGTAATAAGGAAAATTTAACTCTCCACATGACAATTTACGTATATGTTATATGCATAAGGTAAGGTTAACTGTCTGCATAACAGTTTATATATGTGCAGGTCAAATAGTTTGTAATTGACTTTGAATTAATTCTCATAACCTACAAAATGCATTTTTGTATTTAATTCATCTGTGCAGTGCACATTATGAATGACCACACTTTTTTCTGACAGTCTTTGACAACTGTTGCCATCTGTACAGCTGGTATCAGTTTAGCTAGTATCAGTACAGCTCTTATCAACAACTAAAGAAAACATTAAAAAGAACACTTAATATATTGTTGAAGTCAGTCCCAGATAAACCCACAGTTGACAATTATGTATTAAGTGTAGTGGCAGAGAAAAAACAATATAATGCGCAATCAAGACAAGCAGTGAGTGTTGTACGCTAGTCCTGCTCTTATGGCTAAATGTTCTAGGGACTCGTAGCTAGGTACGCTCTCTTCCTCCATATTAGCAGGCTGTATCATTCTCCAATTTACTACAGATATTTCAAGCTACAGTCATGTACACATAAGTATATTGGTATCCCCAACATGTGCTGGGTAAGGCTGGTGTTTGTGAGGAAGGGCACTACTCCTTGAGGCCAAGACCACAGGAAGTACAGCCTCGCAACCCATTGTTGGCCCTGGAGACGCCAGAGGCCTTCACCCGCACTGTGCGTCGCCTGGAGACACTGGCTAGACGGAGGTCCCGCCGCCAGGTGTGGCAGTATTCAAGGCTGTCCTGCAGCCTTGACAACAATGCAATGCAAGGTGAGGCAGTTGTTGTTGGTCCAGACCTGGAACAGACAACAGCCACTCTTGCATTGCGAGGGGAAGCAGTGAACAGTTGCATAACACAGGGGGAGGCAGGAACCAGTGGTGTGATGCAAGGCCATATGAACGGCGCTGTAACAACTGTACAGTGATGCACTGTGAAATAAGTGCTGGTTAAATGCTGTGATAAATCCTTGGTAACTAGACCTAGACGGGAAATGACTGATTGATAATTCAAAGTACCTGTAATGTCGCAGGTGCTTTTCATAAAGTTATCGCAATACCGAATGTAAAGTGATGGCAGTTTGAGAAGGGAAGGAGAGGGGCACTGTTTACCACTTCCATTAAATCTGTGCCTCAATTTTTAGTTATCTCTGGCTGGATCTTGTAATAATATGCATAATTTATTCAGCATTGTGTATTTTGACCATTACAAAATTATGGTATTCATATACTAATCAGAAAAATCTTTAGGAGCCCAGAAAATGTTCAACGAGCAAATACTTTTAACATAGAACATAAAGAAATGGCGTAGCAGTAGTAATCGAACAACTGCTGAAACCGTTAAATAGTAGGGAGTGCTAGGTTTTACAGTGGAAATCCTAAATTTATATTTAAGAAGGCAAAGTATGGGAACCCCCAAGGTAATGAGACTTAAGGTGAAGATATAATGGGAAAGAGGAAAAAAGATATGAATGTGCCAAGAACTTGGCTTATATATTAGGAAGAGACAACCTATATCCATCATAGTCACTTATCCTTATTATTTTTTCTGTTTTTAACCATCATAGCCAGTTAATTTTATCATTATTTTTCTATGTATTTTTTAAGTGAATTCATGGGGCAATAAATTTGTGAATTATGGAAAATCATTTGCTACCTTACTAATGCAAGAAACTGCAGACAAGTTCTGTGCAGTCAGTTCTCTACAACAGCACTAGACTCCCTCCATCCAAACCACTTCATAACTAATCACCAACTCCCATGTTGAAATAAAATGCTTACCCCCTGCCTTACACTTCGGTAACTTGTACTCACATAGCATCCCCCGCCCCACCCCCAACAAATATAACGCTGACAACACACATTCACGCTGAAATAATCGGACAAGCACTAAATAACCAAACTCCCATCTCAGGCTTAAATTCCATCCCAGCAGACATACACCCATCAGAAACCACACTTCTCTAACAAACAAGTCACTATCCTTCTTATGATCCGGACATCATCCATTACAATAACCCTCTAAACACCATTTCACCATATCCTGAGACCATTCATGCCCACAGTGCAGCTACCATAAAGAAGACGCACAGCTCTTATTACGCTGCACTCTCTGCGACATACTCATATAACAAGACTTTATGGCCTGTGGTCCCAACTGGTGGACATGGCCAGCTTCCTTAGTGCTGCAGAGCCTCGTAAGGGTAGAAAGTAGTCCTGGGATAAGCAGGTAAAGGCATGGTCATCCCCTTCACCAGAGAACTTAGTCAGCCCTCTGGGTCAGACTTTATATACCAACACAGTGTTCAGTACTGTGTGAGGAACATCTTGGAAGTCAGTAGAAAAACCTGTCTTCTCAAATTAGAACTATATCTTGCCAACCCAGAATATCTGATTTGGGTTTAAGATGTATTTCAGATTTGGGGAGAAAAATTGCAACTCATACAAAATGCCCTTTCCCCCAAATAACCTGAACAAAATAAAGACACCCAAGTTTTAAAAATATATGAGTTCTGAAGAATCTGGCATTTAGTACTAGGGTTTAGAAGAATATACAGGATAACACTTATGAAAGGAAACTTAAGCTGTTGGTGAGGCTTAACATCTGGCAATGTTTAAACTTAACACTTTATAATGCATTATAAAAATCACAGGGTTCAATAAAAAAAGGAAGAAAAAATGTAAACATTTATTTCAAAGAAAAAAAGCTTTTATACATTTCTCCACATAAGCAGATGATATAATGATATTTACATCTGAATATGTACATGAAGGGTGAACATACAGTACACAGCACAGTGAAAACCCATTGGAAAACAATATCCGCTCTTGTTCATGTACTTTGTTTTCACTAACTGGCCTCGAAATAGGTTAAGATTATGGAAAATGAAATGCAACACATATATTATAGGACTCCTTCCAAAAGATTCACTTGAGCTCTCTATGATCCTTTACAGGGATAACTGACATGGAAAACTGTTGATGAGCAAAGTAATGATTCAGAGTATAGCTAATTGGCATATGACATACTTAAGCCTCACAGTTAAAACTTTGGTAAATTTCTTTATGATCAGTACTTGTTGAGTCTAGGCTTTTGCATTACATTTACCTCGAGTATAATCTTCCTATATGTTAGACAACCTGATTAGGCAGCTAATGTGAATTAGAGTAGTTTAAAATGTTCCATCATTGTGTAAAATTTAAGCTGGGTGTTCCAGCATCTCTGTCTCCATCACCATATCTTAGTACAAAATTATGAAATGCCGTCTTTAATGGCAAAAATGAATATGTAAATATTTTTAAAAATTTCTGCATGCATTACAAAGATTGGTTTCACAGAAACCTTAAATTCCCATGGCTTCAAAGTTAAACCACTGAAGAATGAATATCTATACATATTTTAATACAATATACCATTTTACAAATTGCTAAAGAAACAAATATGTAAAAATGAAGGTTTATATATAGATGAATTATCTACAAGGATAACGTATGTTACTGGGCCACGTTCTCTGTATGATGCAATTACTTCAGGGATACTGAGGTTTAAAACGCACTACACTTTCCATTTGTCACTGACGAATGATTAAACAAAGTGTATTACCAATGAATGTCTGTATTAACTGATGGCAGTCAAAGAAATGAATCTTACAGAAAAACATGCCAAGAGTCCGAACACAATTACAAAAATAAACTGGAATTAAATTGTTATTGTTAAAGCAGTTCCACACTTTGGCATCACACTACATTTATTCTTTTATACTTTCAGTAATTAAAAGCCAAAAAATGGGAAAATATAATCTCTATTTTGAAAGCCAAAACACAGCATTCAATTGTCACAATATTTTGACATGTTTCTGAGTGTTTTACTTGGAATTCCTTATCGATGAACTCTAGTGTTTACATTATCCATTTACTTCATTGATTAGACATCTACAATGCACATGTATATTCCTGAGGTAATTCAGTAATACTTAGTAGAACTAAGTGTAGATAACCTTGTCTGATTGACAAGATACAGGAAATTTCACAAAATGATTTACACAAATGAGTATAGACAAATAAATCCACATCATTCTTTACTGGTCCTTAACAGAAACATTAGAATTCCTAATTTCAGTAACAATGATAAAATGTTGTGTAATGGAAGTTTGCAGTCCTTATAATTGCAAGCTAAACCTTAAATAATGATCATCCTTTTACAGGAAAAACTTAATTATCCAGCATTTAAATAACTGGATAGCTCTCGTATCTGGAGTTTTCAATATTGCCAAATACAGAAGCATAATGAAGTTACCATTATCCATACGATTTTACATGGAATGTTTTGGTCTGTTCTCACTGCTTGCTCAAATCTTTTCTTGCTGAATCAGAATTGGGAAAAGTTGCTGCTATGCAAGACTCGAGCAAAATCTAACTTAGAGCAGCTAGAAGCCATACTGCATGAATGGTTCAAACTGAAACAATTGGAAGGTGTACCAGTGTCTGGTTCATTCCTAGTTTTAATTATTTTTTACCTCCCCTTTTTGACAGGTTAACACTTGCTAGCATAGACAGTTACAGAAATGTAGTAGTTTGGAACATTAAAATGGTATCAAATTTTGTTCCAATAAAGTATCTATTGGAAACACACTTGTAACCAGCATATTCTCATATTCAGCTCTCCCTAGGTCTGGGAGATGCTGAATAATAAAGCTTTTCCTGTGCTTGGACTACTTTTCCCACATTCAAGTAGGGTGTTGCATGAATCCCTCAAACATTATGGTGGCTAACCAGCTCGAAACCATTTGGAACAATGCTCAAGGCATTGCTGGAGAATTTTGAATGATGGGTATATTGTTGATTAAGCCAAACAGTAAAACTGAGCACACATACAGGAATGCACATACACATAGACAGGCGTCTGTGATGGAGTGGTTAGCTTCACTTAACACAAATAGTCCATGGGCCTGCCTGGGTTTGAATCCTGGGTGGTGCAATTGGCTTACAGCCAACCCAGCTTTCTGTCTTCCCCTTTGGGCTGGATGATAAATGGGTACCTGGCTTAGGCTGGGGTGTGTGTGTGTATATATATATATATATATACGTAAGAGTAGACACATGGTACACACACTAAAGTTTAGAGATGGGGCAGCACATGTAAACTCTCACCCTGTAACACATAGCCATCAATCACACACTCAGAGTACTTGGCAAAGACCAAGACATTACAACACTTTACAACCATAGGTCATGAAGCGTGATGTTGTGTGTGCAGGACAGCTGAGATGCATGTGCTCTGGGTCTTTTTTAAGGGCATGAAAGGTCTTGGGATATGTTGAAATGGTATTTGGAGTGTTGCCGTGATGGGTGATGTTCAAAGCATAAGAGGAATAGCATGACTGTGTTTGTCTGGGGAGTGTAGTTTCTTGCCATTTGGAGTTTCAGACTATGTTGTGTGTATATGTTTTGTAAGTGTAACATTTACCAACTTGAACATAATTGTCAAATTCTAGTCAGTGAAATAACCCATAAACAAACTATAAATGCCTATATTCCTTCTGATTATTCTTAGATATACCCATGATATGTACTTGTGCTGAAAATAGTTAAGTGAAAAACCTACTTTCAGGCAAACTGCTCAAGTTCTGTATTTTGGGAATTGATTCTACTTACACAGTATTCTTTGTCATTGTTGCTAAAGATTCATAACACATTAAATTTCCACCTTTTTTTAATTTAAACTAAAGATGAAAGTCTTCAAAACAATAAGCTTTACCGACTTTCATAATAATTATCAGCAAAAATCCCCAATGTTGAACCTCGTGAAAAGTACTGATAACTACTACCAATAAATTTTCAACCAAGTGAGACGTGTACGTCAGCAAGTGCCAAAAAATCCAAAATACTTTTCAACACCTAAATATTCTCCTTAAGCTGCACAGTGAAGAGATTTGAAAAATTATGTTTACAATTGTCATAATTTCAGTTAATGATACATTTAAGCTCTTAATTAAATATCGGTAAAATTACTAAGCAATCATATAGTTACCTTTACATGTATGAGCATATTTATAGCAAGTGTTTACTATAAATTTACAATCACAGAGCTGCTTGTGAACGATTTTGGTAGCTTGAAAATCAGTGCTTTTCATTTCAATTCAAATGCACTTTGTGTTAAACTTGGATGGAAGTGCAGGACACAACTTGGTGCTGATGTGAAAGCATACACATAAATACAGCTTTTTCTGTTCTTATTTGCGACATCATTAATGGAAAACTTAAGTGACTTAATAGTGAAAATCCTAAAGCAAATTATCCTTTGATTCCTTACTCAGTCTACGTTATGACATTCACAGCATCCTTACCCTGTATGTATGATACACCAATCAAACATGATTAGTGATGCAACTGACTTCACAGTAATATCATATAAGAAATGCATTAACCCTTACAGAGAGGAGTAAATGTATAATCCATCTAATTATCTATATCTCTGATGCCCGTTTCCTCTAAGAACTCCCATCAAGGGGGTGACCACTTATCCCTGTCCTTACGAGACTCCCTCACATAAATGTCATGAATTCAGCAAAGTAATATTACAGATAAAACCATACTAGGCAATGCAAGATGTAAATACTGGGTGAAGCAGTCATACTTCTCTCCAAAAAGATTTATTTAAGCCAACTCATTAATAATGTTCAAGATCAAATTATTCATTTTCAGTCACCTTTACATTTGTGCTTACACATATCAAGTACTAATATAAATATCTACAATCATATAAGAAATCTAGATTATTGTTTTCAACTTGCTATCTGTTTCAGTCTGTCATATTCCAATGAGAAATTAATTCTCTAATCCGCAATCGTGCCATGACAGTTGGTGAATAACTTAATTATGAACCAAAGCCCAACCGGGAAAAGAAAAAGTGAATCACTGTTATTTGTACCAAAACATTTTGTTTACAATTATGCTGTCAAAATGTACTCGTCAGAACATTGGCTGCTGGCTCATTTACATATGTACTACCATTAGAAGAAGAATGGACATTTATCAGATGCTCCCGCTCCCTTCTATACATACTGTTTCCGCTGCATTTTTACAATATAATTCTCTATACCATCTTAAACACCACACTAATTACTACGATTATTTTCATGATTTGTCCCAAAAGTTACTACACTTTATTTAGCACTCGCTTCCTTGCATTTAACATTACATGCATATCACCATCAGTTACAGATTCTTCAGCTTTCCTAATTTCATGTGTATAATTATTCTAAGGGAAATATGACACTTCCTTCATTTGTGGACAACCACCCAAACATTTCTTTTTTTTTCACAAATATTTTGATCAATACTGTTCTAACATGGTTATATGGTACACAGAGTAACATGAGTACCAGGGGTAGATTTTTTCCTGAATCATTACATACATAAAAAAACAACATTCTTTCTCCTAAAGAACACACAAACATACTCCAGACACAAGGCCTACAAATCAGCCACAAACCAACCATAAACCCTCAAAAGAGTGATCATGAAAAACCTGCACAAATTCCAACCTAATGCATCCAATCATCTACCCGTCAAGTTCACTGACACTTACAACTTGATCAATATACTACACAACTCCCCAGCAACTGGCACAGACATAACATACTTCCCATTTATACTCTTGAAGCCCTCTAAATGTCCCTAGGTGCCCCTCCTCTTATCATCCCACATCACAGCTGTCATCAGTATTCAAACTCCGTGAAAAACCAATCCGCAACAGAATCAACCGCTGTCTCCCACATTTGCTCACCCAGCACAGCTTCAAAACAAAAACCTCATGCAACAGACCTTGGATGGCTTTAATGAACCACAATGACCTACTGAGTACTAATCACAATAAAACAGTTGACACTCCCTCTGCATATCCCCACACAAAATACACTTTATGCAGCCCCACCTTCCCACACACAGATCTGGCAAAATGATGAACCTGCTTTATAGCTGGCTGCCAAGCCAGAGTCACTCACATAGGAATCACCTCCAAAATCCTACAGCTCTTAGAAGAAGTGTCCCAAGGAGCATTCCTCTTCAATCTCTAGTGACAAGATTTACCCATTACCCTGCAAACCACAAAGTAAAGTCCCCTCATATACAGGTTACCTCACACTTACATCACAATACCCGAACACTGCACAAACAAAAACAAACATGCAACACTATATCATTACTAGAACTCTGGCTTACTTAATACAGAATGTCAGCATCCCTACAGAGATCCACAGTTACCCTCTTAACTCCTGACAGACATGAATCCAACAATCTGCATCCTTTAATAACCCTAAATGACCAACCACTCTGACTTGACAAAACACCTCCGCTAACAAACTTTGCTGATGATACAACAGATAATTTTAATTAATCAATCAAATAAAAAACCAAACTGTACTGACCTTCACATACGGCACACACGTCAAGCACTCCCAAAACATGGCCTTAACTGCCGAAGAGGCAGATGATTTCAAATAATCACTCCCCTACCCTGCAAACATCTACACAACAGCCACATAGTAACAAAATACCTTCAGGACACTTACTCACACCAGTTTTGGAAAAAAGAGAGAAAAGAATATATCTGTATCCTATACAAACAATTTCATCAGCTCCAACTTAGACTATGTCTCAAATGCCTAAGCATCCATCATCTCAAGAGCAAACCCTCTACGTCTGCACAACAAAACCAATATACTTCCTATACAATCCCAACTCAGCATGCCTGCCACCCAATTTTTTGCAAACAACAATCCCATTTAAACTATTCTATTACCAACCACCAAGCCCCAAGAAGATACAAAAAGCTAATCCCGAGCCTTACTTCTGGAAGGTGTACTCACCATTCCCCTTTCCCCACACAAACACACTGACAAAACACATCCACATTGCAATGACGTGACAAGCACTAATCAACTGCCCCCCTTTCCCAGTCCAACCTTAATCTTCACTCCACCAGCTATCCCTCCACCTGAAAGTAAACATCCCAGACATATAAAAGTTACGTACTTTCTTATGTACATTATGGACACCACCAATCTACATCAGCATTACAAATATTAATTTGGCATATCACTAGACCCATTTTGCTCAAGATGAAACTGCAGATCACTTACACCTCAGCTGTTATGGAGAGGAAAAAAATACAAGGGTCCTGAAACTGTATGATAATGATAGCTACTACTGCTAATAATAATAATAATAATACAGGGGTTGATGTGCTGTCCATGGACTGAACCAGGGCATGGAAAGGTTTATGGGGCCTGGTTGTGGATAGGGGGTTGTGGTTTCAAAGTACTGCACAGGAGAACCAGAGGATGGATGTGAGCAAATGTGGCCATTCCTCGTCTATTCCTGGCTAATGTGAGAAACAGTGATCAAGTTTGAAAACAAAATAATGATTATGATACTAATCAAGCATTGCTCCTTGAAAGCTCTGGCTGGGGTGTAAATGTGAGCGGTTGTAACCAGATTAATCTGAAAGGAGAGATATGAACTATGTTTGAGAAGAGGAACCTTGATCTGGCTCTAAGTGAAATTAAACTGAAGGAAAAAAGGGTAGCATGGTTTGAGAATGTCTGGAGATTAAAATCTGGGGTTAGTATGAGGACAGGAGGAAAGGAGAGGGTGGCACTTCTCATGAATAATGAGCAGTGGGATTGTGTTAATGGTAATAAGGAAGTGAGTTCAGGAATGATTTGGGTGAGAATGAAAACAGACTGCAAGAGAAGGGTGACTGTTGGTGTTTATGTACCTGGTGGCAAGAGTAGTAAGGAAGAGAAGGGAGACTATTGGTGCTTATATACCCTACAGCAAGAATAGTGAGTAAGAGAAGGGGGTTTTCTGAAGGGAGCTAAGTGAGTGTTTCAGTAATTTTGATGTGAGAGACCGAGTCCTCTTGGTAGGCAATATGAATGAAAGGGTGGGTGATGTGGCAGCTGAAGGTGTAATTGATAGGCATGGGTACCCAGTGTCAATGATAATGGGGAAATGCTTGTCGAGTTATTTACTGAAAAATGATTGGTGATGGGGAATATTTGGATTAAAATAAGTTTCATACATGGGTGAGGGTGTTTGGAGGTCAACAGGCATTACTGGATCATGTAATAACTGACAGACATGTAATGCAGAGGTTATTGGACTTCAACATGTTGAGAAGGGTAAGTAAGTGGGATGTCTGATCATTTCTTGGTGGAGGCGAGTGCAAAAGTTTGTGGTGATTTTAAGAAAAGAGAGCATGGCACAAGTGGAAAGAAAGTGGTGAAAAAGAATGGGCTTGGTAAAGAGGTCTTTGTGTAAAGATACAAAGAGATTGAGTGAAGAATGGCAAAAGGTGAGAGTAATGAAACAAGGGGAGTTGAAGGTATTTTTTGGGAAGCACTGCTTATATGTGTGGTACCTGCAGTTAAGAAGTGCAAGTGATTGGGAGGTGTACAAGAGAAAGATGCAAGAGCTGATAATGAAGGATGGGGTAAGAGCATAAAAATGAACTTCAAGGAGAATAAGAAAATATTTTGGAAGGAAGTGAATAATGTGAGAACACAAGAACAAGTGGTGTAAGTAAGGGGAGCAGATGGAGAAGTAGTAAATGGCAAAGAAAAGAGAATAAAAAAAATGTAAGAGAGTATTTTGGAAGACTGTTAAAGTGTTCCAAATAAGAGAAGTGTTCGAAGACAGTTAGATGATGTAGTGTTTAGGCAAGGTAGTCAGCTGAGTGGGTTCTGGCAAATAGTATGGTGAAAGCTTTGCGCACAGAGGAAGTGTGGCAGAGAAAGCAGAGTAGATGGGATTCCAGACGAGTTTTGCAAGAAAGGGGGTGATAGTGCTGTGGATTGGTTAATCAGCCTTTCAGTGTATGTATGACCCATGATAAGGTGTCTAAGGACTGACAAAATGCATGGTGCCTTTATATGAGGGCAAGGGGAACAAAAGTGATTGCTCGAATTATAGAGGTACAAGTCTGTTGAATATACTTGGTAAGGTGTATGGCAAAATGGTGAACAAGAGGATGGTGGTATGCACACACCATCAGATTGTGGGGGAGCTATGTGGCCTCAGAAAAGGTACAGGATTTGTGGACCAGGTGTTTTCTTTGAAAAATTCATGTAAAAAAAAACTTGGAGAGAGAGATTTCTCTGTGCATTTTATGGACCTGGAGATAATTTATGATTGAGCTGACTGAGAGACATTGTGGAAGGTTTTCTGATTGTATGGTCAGGGTGGAAAGTCAATAAATGCAGTGAACAGTTTTAACAAAAAGTGAGGCACATGTGTTAGTAGAGAGGGAAGAGGAGTGATTGGTTTCAGATGAAGGTCGTTCTTATGTCAAAGGTGTGTGATGTGACCATGGTTATTTCATCTGTCCATGGCCAGGATGGTGAGGGAGGTAAATGCAAGGGTCATGGTGCAAGGTGTAGGACTAAAATGTGTGTTAGAAGTGGAGGAACCTAAAGAGGCCAGTCAATTGTTGTTTGCAGATGACATGGCTCTGGTGAGAGAATTGTGAGAGAAAATCCAGAAGCTCGTGTCTGAGTTTATGAGTGTGTGTGAGAAAGGAGGAACTGGAGACTTCTGGTGAACAAAAGCAAGGTTGTGAGGTGTACTGGGGAGGGCAAGATAAGGATGGTTTGTGTGTAAGTCTGAACCAGGGAGAAACCTGGAGGCAGCAAAGTTCTTCAGGTACCTGAGAGTGGATACGGCAGCAGATGGAATCACTGAAGCAGAAGCGGGTCAGAGGGTAGGAGAGAAGACTAAGTTTAGGGTGTATTGTAGACTGTGCAGAAGCCAGTGCCTGTTTCGGCTAAGACTGGTATGCTACAAGTTGTCCTAACAGTATAGCATGAATGCAACTCTTGGGTTCTGAATGGAAGCCGTGGTGGTTTTGGAAATGAAATGCCTGAGGAAAGTATGTGGTGTGAGGCAGGTTGATCATATAAAGAACGACTGTGAAGAGCAAGGTGTTGGTGTAGTAAATGCAGACTGATTGACAGCACTGACTAGGGTGTACTGAAATGGCATGAACATATGGAGAGGATGAGAGAAGACTGACTGACCAAGAGGATCTACATGTCAGAAGAGGAGAGAGCGTGGGGGAAGGAAAGACAAATGATATGGAAGGATGGAGTAAAAGAAACTTACAGGTCCTGTGGCATGAACATACAACTCTCTTTAAAAGGTGCATAACAATGGAACAGTGCTGAAAAGATACATGCATCTGGTAATCATATCTGGTAATAACTCCATTGTCATTAGCATTTCTATATCACTTCCCCTCCTTATTTAACGAACATATATAAATAACCAAAGTGTAACCACAAAGCAGTCTCATTCAACAAAAGAAAAGTGACAGTGAACTTCCTGCTTTTTGACTCTTTATAAATAACTAAATAATCAACTCTTGCATGCTTGATCTACCACATTCAGACCAATGCTAAGTTAGAGAGTTTTATGCAGTGTTTCTAACAATCCTTACCTTTAAAATGGAGTGAGTTACATACATACCACACTAATTTACATTCAAGTCTTCACCATAATTCCTCAGGACTGCAGTTTCCTAACACATGATATGGTAAAATCCAAAAAGGTGAAGGAATTTTGTTTACTCGTAATCAATGATACAAAAACAAAGTATGCACAAGGGAAAGTAAACTGCTTCACAGTGTGCATAAGAAAAAGTAAATTGCTTCACAGTATGCATAAGGAAAAGTAAACTGCTTCATAGTGAGTATAAGGAAAAAGTAAACTGCTTCATAGTATGCATAAGAAAAAGTAAACTGCTTCACAGTATGCATGGGGAAAAGTAAACTACTTCTCATATGCAAAAGGAAAAGTAAACTGCATCACAGTACACACAAGGAAAAGTAAACTGCTTCTGAAATATGCACAAGGAAAAGTACACTGCTTCACAGCTCCCTCAAGCTAGGGCTGTAGAATCCCTATATAAAAATGGGAAAGTAATGAGATTTCACATATGAACAGATAGAGGCAAGGGTTATAAAGAGTGACCATTTTCCAAAATCTCAGAGAAAAGAACATATAGGATGAGAGATAGTGAAAGTGGTTTCAAGAAGATCAAAAGACCAAATGGAAGGATGGCAAATCAATAAACTTACGTAAGGTGTAAAGGGAGGTGAATGGGCAAAGTTTCTCAGAAAATCTTCATTCTTGATTCATGACAGATTCTGAATTTTTTTTGCTTGTTATCTGATCTCTGAATAAAAGGGTACGTCATACTTAGCAGGGATTCTTTTCTCATCAGTAATGATTATCTGAATTTGCAGTATACAAGGCTCTTTGTTCACAATGCAGCAGTCACTGTTTACTCTTACCCTTGCTAGATTAGTCAGTTTTTACATTTCTGCCCAAACTCTAAAAATTTATACACTGTAAATAGTACAAATAGTATCAAATTCTGATGAAACTTTAAACACTGTATTTAACAATACATTTCATTACTAATATTGATGATAAATTTTCCATTCACTTTCATTAACTCTAACCCTGTTCCATGGGATTAGCAAGTGTATACAGGCATTCAGATTTTGTGGAAATTAATTCTGTAGAACTGGAATTACCTCACAGGCAAGCAAAGGGCAGTGGGGGCAAAAAAAGTTACTTGCAAAGCTTTTGGTATATCATGAATACCGTTGATGCCTTTTTTACAGTTTGGACCCAGAATGAGTGTATTCTAGGCTTAAAATTATCTAGAAATAATTGCTTAATGAAAATAACAGCTAAAGGTAGTGCATTTACATGCAATGCATAAATTAGTTTAAAATTAATTCAAAAGATATTCATATATATTTAAAAATATTTCAAGAAACCCTAACTTCCAACAATAGGACATGAATGAAAAGGAAATCTTATCATTCAAGTATGATTAAAAAAATCCTGAGGTTTCACCCAAGCAAAAGTTTTGTGGCCAAGAAACTAAAAATAACATTACCAGGATGATGATTCATGTGACTGGCTGAATCCTATCCTTCCAAGGATAGTGCAGCTAACCAGCAATTTTTTCTCTGTTAACTTGATTCAAATAAGGCAACTAAATTACAGCCTGCTGCACTTCAGGGCCCTAGAATGCAAATGCATAACAGCTGCTTCACAATTAGAGATCTGAAGCATTAAGAAATACCATATTCATAGTAATCTGTAGTGTAGGTTTAAGCATCAATGCATGTGCAACTGCAGTGCATCAAATTTCCAGCAATCAGGAGGTCTGTGCATCATACACTTGTAATTCTTTTCAGTACTAAGCTGGAGATAGGAGATAATGAAATTTTTTTTTTTCTATGTTGAAGGCTGGAGATAAAGCTGCTTTCAAAATTTCCAAGTCATAATGTTTTTCCATATAGTTTTGCCATTAAACTGAAAATCCTCACTGGAATTTGAATACTGAAATTTTCATATACAAGGATAACATGAAAAAATAAATGACCTTATACTCAACTGCTAAAAACTTGTCACAGATACTTAATATGACTTTGTCAAGACACAATAATATATTGTAATTCTCATGACTAGCGTGAAACTAGGGGGTAATAGCCCTGATAACACAGATATACCCATTTATCTACACTGGAAGTGTCGCTCCCTCATTATTAAAAGAGTGTAACTTTTCCACATATGATACGTAGGAGCAAAAGCAGCAGCAATGCCACCACCTTCCTTCCACCACTGCTGGTGTCAGCAGCAACATCTTCCACCATTGTTGGCAGCAGCATTCACCAGTGTTGACAGCAGCCTCAGTAACCACTGTTGGCAGCAGCAGTATCAGCCGGTGTTGGCAGGAATGTCATCCACCAGTGCTGGCAGCAGCGGCATCAACCAGCGTTGGTAGCAGAAAGAGCATCAACCAGTGTTGTCAGTTGCAGCATTAACCAGCGTTGGAAAAAAAACATCGTCATCCACCAATGTTGGCAGGCGCATCATCAACCACCAGCCCCTGCCAGCAGGACGCAGTGCCGCTGCCATACGAGACAATCCTTCCCTCCCCCTCTCCCCCTCCCCCTTCCCCCTCCCCCCAAGGGAACATTATGGCCGTTTCATGACCACACACTAAGTTTGCCGTGATCT
>JAUUDW010337683.1:0-13275 GCA_032361385.1 Panulirus guttatus
CAGTGTTCGTGATTGATATTCGTAATGATATATTGTTCCCCATGGGTAAGATTTCAAGTTCTGTCATTGTCATCCTGAGCAAGTTAGATTTAGGGTAACAACGTAGTCTTTGTGGGTGTGTACAATGTATGACTTGTCCAACGGTCGTCGTGATGCAGTGCTGTGCGAAGTCCCTGCCTAGTCCCGCCCATTATCCATCTCGACCTCAAGGCTTGGTGGCGCCGTGTGTGTGTGTGTGTGTGTGTGTGTGTTTCTCAGCTGTGTCTGGTTACCTACCCCAGCGGTGTGATGTTGGTGAGGACCAATTAGTGATCTGACGAGATTGCATAACCGAGAGAACGGCAGCTTCAAGCAGATTTATTGGTTTGTCTGTGACGACAAGGGCCAGCATGGATCCCGATAAAGTAGGGCTGCAATATTTTACACGGGGCGCTACACCAGATGTATATCTAGGTTAATGAATGATCATGCAGTCTGGCGTATGAAGGTTTTAGCTCTTGTGAGACGGCCGTTGTAGCTCTCATGGTGAAGGGCATCATTTGTTTTTTTTTATAAACCTACTCTATTGGGTCGCTTCTCCGCCTCTCTGGAGGGGGTTAACGTAGATTTGTTCCAGTGGGGGGAGGATTTATTCGCACAAACCACTCAAATTTTCCACCTGTCCGACCCACGACTTTCCTAATACGTTCCACTTGCCTTGCCTTCCTTCCCCCTCCTCATCTGACCACCATTGCGATGACCTTATATGCCTCGTCGGCTCATCTATCCCACCCACCTATACCTCGCTTGCCCTCTCAGCAAGTCTCACATGCTCTGCCCTTTCCCCAGAGTCTCTACATCTTTCCACCCGACCACCCTTTCCCCACCCCAGTCCCATATGTTGCACCCTGTCCACGTTGCTTCGCCCGCGCCCCCGTCCCATTCACTATAGTTTGTCCACCTATAAAACCTGTTTCATCCTATCACATCTGTCCCACCCTCTCCCATCCAGCCGACTCATTTCCTACACATGCTAGTTGGTTGCCCAATCTTACTTGTAATATTCCCGTTAAGAAGAGACCAAGCATGACTGTGATGTATAATCCTATTAACATGATTAATTTCTACGTAATTGCGATAACGGTGCTGTATATATCATAAACTACACGCAAAGACAGTAGCGCTATACCTCTCCATGTTAAACATCAACGAACATCTTCATGTGATTAATAGTAGTAGAGAATTCCTATCACAGTGTAGTACTTCATGTGGATTGGATGCTGATCTCTCATGTGTAGTAGTATTCGTAGTGATATCAGAAGTACGTTGTAAATTATATCTAATATTCATTATCTCCGAAGGGCCTCGTCTGGCAGTTATACTGCTCGATAATATTTGTTCTCCGGCAGGTGTCGTGGGGACAGCGGTAGTACGAAGAGGTTCAGGTGCGAACCTGGTGCAACAGTGTTAATCAGAGGTTCTTCTCTGCCTCCAGACGACCATAATTCTCGCCACTCGGTGGTTCTGAGTTTGCTTTTCTTTCGGATTTATGAAAATGTGGTTCTGTCCTGAACGTGTGGATCATAATTCTAATGTGGCAGAGTAAAACAGACTCATTTGATTTGCCGGGCCAGAGGGCCTCATAGTATACATTTCGGCATGTAATTTCTTAAAATCTTTAGTGAGAAAAATGACTGCCAGTTGTGAAGAACATTTCGCTGTCGTTTGGCCAGGTGACTGGAAGATGATCGTTTGTTAGTTCCTCCTCAAATAGTTCAGTAGCTCAACACAGTCTCCTCCTCCTCCTCCTCCTCCTCCTTTCCCCCCCCCCCCCCAATTCATGAACATTTCAGTTTTTTATTATCTAACCACAGGTCCCCTTTTACGGGACCCTGCGGCCTCAATGTTGCACTAAAGTCAGTAGCAGGGAAACGATCAACTCCTTTAGAGTGAGACGTTTCTCGACAAGAGTATACTCCTTTTCGTCCACTGACGATGATGCAACCTCGACTTTTCACTCGCGGCGTAACCGCACGTCCCACCATAAACAGGAATGAATAAACTATTGTTGTTGTTAGTCCGAAGTTGATTTTGAGGTTGACAAAACGGCAACCGTATGTGATTCACATGTAAGTAGTTTTGGAGACTAACGAATGTACGACCTTTGCTGAAGAATTATTCCCCGATTATGGGACTATTATGCTTTGCATCATTAACCCAGAGTTTTCTTAGTTGGACTTTGTGAGGCGCGAAGAAGTTAAATTGTATAGCTGCTCACAGCTACCCCCTCCCTTGCTCACTTCCCGACGAGCGATGGTGTCAGTTCGGTATTGGAGGGGCTGCAGCGGCTGAAGAGTCACTCATGAGGTGACCTCCTGAGTATATAAGGGTCCGAGCTTTGAGCATGACGGAACGACCTCTGAGAACAAAAGTACGACCCTTGAGTATGACGGCGTGACCTTTGATCTCACTCCTGATGGGTCTTTTCATAAGACCAAGCCATCATATCCAAGGGCCTTACCTACGTGCCTAAGGGTCGTCCCGTCGTGCTCAAGGGTCGTACCGTCGTGCTCAAGGGTCGTACCGTCGTGCTCAAGAACCTAAGAACACCATCCGGCAACTAAACCGACCTGAACACCAAGTAAATGAAATTACTTCGACTGATGACTTAGTGGCACAAATTTAGATTAACAGTCTGCGCGTAGGAAGATAACCCAATCAGCTGTTCCTTTTAAAAGGGGATTAGAAGATTATGATTCTCAAAACCATGTCTGCAGATGATTACCTCTTTAAGTTACGGACGATCTCTTGCAATGAGGAATACGCTGTATTCCTTAATATAATTGTGTCGATTCCTTTGCAAACTCCAAAGTCGTGAAAGACGAGCATGGAAGAACACTTGTCCGAAATCGGTGATTTCTTTGGATTAATCTGCCTGAAAATTAGATATAATCCAGCCAATCTGAGTTAAGTAAGTTCAGTTTAACGGGAAATTTATCAATGGGGTGATTTTTTTTTATCTGTGATACTCGGGTAAAAATGGCAGTTTCTAAAGGATCTGTTTGAAATGTGACTTCGCCAGTGAATTTCTTATGTGGGTAGTGTTCTTGATGCTGCTTGTAGCCTGAGTGTTATAAGCAGAGATTCTTTGGTTATATGTGAGACAATTATATGATTTTGTGTGAGATATTTCTGATTATACAAGTGTTAAACACTTAATCATACATTTTCTTTTATGTTGAAGGTTCCAGTCACGGACATAAGACCATATTAGGGCTGGGCCTTAACTGAAATACAGAAAGAATTTTGAAACGGAAAAAGACGAATTTTGGAGGACGTGAAAGACCTGTCATTCGATATGTGCCAGGTCATATTTATTGGGAAAGGCATGAGTAGGTTGAGAGTTCCAAAGTTTTGACGTGTTGGGAAAGAAGCAGGTATCAAAACTGTTGATAGTTGTTGACGTGATAGCTATAATTAGCGGTTCGTGTGTCAGACATTGTTAGCTGTCCATGTATTAGATACTGCTACTTATACAAATGTCTTTGTTACTGACTCACGCGAATTGTCATTTAAATCTAGTTAATGTGAAGAGTAGGTTCCAGTGCTCCCCTTTTCGCTAACTCTTCAGACGGCCTTGCGATTATTGTGACGATCATCACTTGGGAAATGTCAAGTATAATGGAATGCGGGAAAATTACCTTTAAAACCAATGTGGAATGATCGCCTGGAAATGATTTGCTGGTGGCGTGCAACAAGCTAGCATTACAGTATCTCTCATTATGACACATCACTGTTACAATATCGAATTTTTAGTTACGATTCTGAAGGTTTTAAAGTGCACTAGATCATGGAAATGCCCGTGGGTAACAGCGGGGGCTAATGTTGATGTGTTTTATAGATGAAGAGAGTTGGACCGAGTCCAGTACCCATTGTTGTTATTGCTACAAGTTATTAGGGTTATCATTATTCTGAATGTAAGAGTATTGCGACATGGGACATACTCAGTAGTACATTAGAAAATAATTCATTGAAATCAGGGGATTCATGATCGTGTGCATCAGGCATGCTGAGATCGCTTATTATTATTATTATTATTATTATTATTATTATTATTATTATTATCATTATAATTATTATTATAATTCTTGCTCTCATCATAATCAGACTTATTATAAAACTGCTAACGATTGCAATCCGAATTCAGGGGGGCGTGTGAAAGGAGGATTCTGGGAGCTAATGCGGTGCAGCGAGGAGTTGAGGGACGATGGGTAGAGTGTGAGTCAGATGAATGGGGAGGACCCGGGAGAAGTGGAGTGCATTAGGTATCTGGGAATGGATGTGGCAGCGGACGGAACCATAGTGGCTGAAGTGTGGAAGAGGGCCGTGCAGGAGTAAAGGTTAATGTCTGTTAGGCCAAAATTTGGTGTGTTTGAGGGGACGTTCGTCCCGATAGTGTTGTGTGGATGAGTCTTCGGCTTTGAGCAAAGGAAGGAAGAAGGCCGACGTGTTGGAAATGAAAAGCCAGAAGATGTTAAACGGAACCAGAGGCGAACTGATCGTGTAAATGATTGACTCTGTGGGAGCGAGATGTGGTACGAAGGGTCATCTGAACTACAAAGCTGACCAGGGTGTCCTGAACTGTTTTGGACTTGTAGAAAGAATGGACGAAGAAAAAACTAACTAAAGAGGATCTACGTATGTGCCAGAAGAGGAGGAAATATTTATTACATTCATAAATTACCTTCTGGGTATTAGATCATAATTACTTGGAAACGTATTCGTCTGAAATTCAGATCCAGCAAATACCTTTTAAATTCTTCCTTTGTAAAATCCACCGTAATTGGAGGGGAGGGCGGGCGTGAGAACCATGACTTTTTCTCCCGTCATTTCCAAATTCCTTTTACATATTGTATCCTTTTTCTTTTTTCATCTGCAGCAGCCGGTCCGTGATCGGACGCGAAGGGAATTGGGTCTACAGATGGCCAAAGCGATAAATATCCACCTCCTTCCCCAAGTTATGTAATCTTAAAACTGAAGTATAGGGGGTTCGATTATGCTAGGCTCAATCAGCACCTTGATTCAGTCAAGTGTTCGTACTGTTAGGGAAGGTTGAGTTACGTTTAGGTGTCCCTCGTTAACGTTAGTCTAGTTTGGGTCGGATGTCCCCCTTTTGAAGTGATTGTCTGCCGGACGCTGGGATCCAGTGCCCTTGTGATGGGTCTGTGGTGTTTGTGTCTTCAGAGACTCGTAAGGGGTCGGTGAGGCCGGTGACTCGGTGAGTCTTGTAAAGGCACCTCCATCCCTTTGGGCACAACGATATACTAACCCTTAGGTATGATGGCCGGCCTCTCCTTTGACCCAACCCTTAAGGACGAAGCCAAAAGCCCAACAATCATCATTCCTTATGATCGTATCGTCGTGCTCGAGAGTAGCACCGTCATGATCAGAGGACTAAAACCTAACCACCTCACTCTTGCTCGTCTTATTTCCTATTTCTTTTTTGTAAGAAAATAAAGAAATTGTGCAATATTCTTCCTAGAATAAAAGTTTCGTTTCTGTATAATCTTACTTCCCTCTTCAGTTGCGAGAATATGTGTGCAATAATCTGAATCTCCTGTTGATTTTTTTATATAATTTTTTTCTTTTTACGTTGTTGCTCTGTCTGACACCGAGTGTGCGATGTTGTCCTTCCATCGTTTCTTTAACAAAACTGAGTATTCTATAGATTTACTTTTTTTCTCTTATTTAAGAGACTTGGTAAGGTACAGAAAGAGTGGGATGTTGGTAAACATTCCTGCTCCAGTCTAGGTGAGGCTGCTTAAATTATACAGGAAAGCCTCCAGTATTATCATATTAGACCTACATGAAAGAAAAATGAATATAATGGGGGAAATTTCTAAGGGAAATAGGATATACTGTGTTCCTTTCCTAAAGGAAACAGATTACGTATTTTGATTATCTTTTGGATGTAGATGACATTAACCTCACAGGAAGGTACAAACTAATCTTACGAAGTAATCTGACAGTGAACGAAATAATCTTACGGTGATATACGAAACAGTCTTATTGTAGAGGACGAAATAATCTTTCAGTAATATCAGATACAATCTCCCACTGTTATACGAAGTAATCTCACAATAAAATGTGTGATAATGCCGACATGATTTACGAAGTAATCAGGCAGCAGTATGCGAAGTAATCGTACGATAATACACATGACTGGTGTAGCCAAGTCACACCAAGTGACGCCATGGTGCTAACATCACTCACTCTCCTCTCTCACTCCGTCACCCACCATGTTGCAGGTGTTCCTTGGAAAGTTATTGTGAAAAGGGGGTAAAAAAAATCGTAATGACCTGCTGGTCGTGATCAGCAATGACGACCTAAAACTAGCAATTAGCAGTTCGTTGTAATGTTATATATGGTAAATATCCACAGTGGTCCTGATTTAGAAGCAAACGCACGCATGCGCGCACTTTTACGAGCTTCCGAAGTGCAGTGGTTAAAGCTGCTATTTACCAGTCTAACGAGCCCAGGTTGGAACCCTGGACAGGAAGACCAGTTTTTCATCTTTCCCTTCGGGTCTGGTCGATTACTGGATACCTGAAGTGTGTATATGTGTATATAAGTGTAAGTACAATAACACGAACGTGAAACGCACAAATGGTGATCACAGTGTTGTCTCACACACACACACACACACACACACACACACACACACACAAGAAAACGCATATATATATATATTCATCTTGAACCGACGTGTTTACTTTCATTCATAAATCTTGACATTAGGCCAAAATTTACAACCCTTGAGCCGCAAATGATGGTGCTGTTAAAGGTTGTCTGTTCACTAAGCCCTCACAGTTCGTCGTCAGCCTGGGACCTAGGCTGTGGTTTCGTCCTCAGGACTCGTGTTAGCTCTGCCTAATGGCACCAGTCCACCTTGCAGTAGGACCTGCCTCTCCCCTTCTCCCTTCTTCACACATTTGAATATTGCAGGTAATTTACCGTCGGCCACAAGGTGCGTTCTGTTCTTCTAATGACAATAATGATAATACCTGACTCCCGGCAATGTCTCTCCACCACGAAACTCGGACGTCACCAGCCAACACACAGAGAGAGACTTCCATGAATCAGACGGCTCTTGTGTCTAAGGAATGTAGTTTTAATCCGGAGCAATGTTATTTTCCTGCTTAGCTATGTAAATGGCTGTCGGACCGGCCCCCGAGGGTGAAAAAGAGGTCATTAAGCGTGAGCCAGCGACACGCATAATGACGCGTCTCCTCCAGCAGTACACCAGGATTTCCAGCTTAATGTGCCCATCGCATGCCCGCCCCGAGATTACTTTCCTTTGGCACATTTTTTTGTGTGGCTGTTCTCGTGATAATGTATAAATCATCACCTTTCAAGTTGTTTGTCGTAAAATAAGGATTCTGGACGACAGAAACTGAACGTAACTGGATGGCGAAGATCATGCAGATAGCCGCTAGAAGAGGGACTGTAGGGGCGAAGGGGGTCAGGTCTGGTGTGTGTATGTGGATGGTGGGGGGGTGTGTGGCGTTCGTGTACTCTAGTAATGTTGCTCATTGAAGCTCAGGCTCAGAAGGGCACATCCAGTCACGTCCAGGGAGACGTGGGGTCAGAAGCCTTCTTAAAATAGGGAGATTAGTGGTGTGTGCTGGAGCAAAGGCCTTACGAAGCAAGGTCACGAGCCTCACCTCAGTTCAGTGAGGTCAGGGTAGGTCAGCAAAAGAGTGGTGCGTGTGGGTTATTACTTCATTTTATTCCTTACGAATTCTTTTGGTATTTCGTATCATCTTTTCATAATGCTTCGTTATCTGTCGATGATACTTTTTAGTTTAACACTCTTACAAATTCGTTTTGCATTTGTAGCTTACACAACATACATTGAAAGAAATCATAAGTTGATTTCATTCACTTACGTGCTCCTCTGTGTGTGTGTGTGTGTGTGTGTGTGTGTGTGTGTGTGTGTGTTTGTTTTAGTTTTGTCTTTGAAAGTGGAAAACTACTTAGCTGGTTTGGCTGCATAGGTAAAAAGCCACTTGAACAGTGATAAGGAGAAGTAGATGTGGGTGTATCACTTGCGAGAGGGAGGATCTCAGTCGTTAATGCCCGTTGTCCTGGCTAGCGAACCTTGAAGACGCCGTGCAGCCGACAGATCGACCGCACCCACTAGATCTGTCCAGACGAGCAATGACCATCTTAGGTTCAGACAGCGATACGTCTGGGGCCTGATAGGCTCAGTGAGAAGTTGTATGTGTTTGATCCATCAGATGAACGACAGCCACCTTGTAGCGTGTAAATGCCGGGTATTGATCCACCAGTCACTGAGGCATCTTGGTGCCTGTCGTGGGTGAGTGGAGTTGTAGGCCAGGTTGAGGAGTGAGAAGGCTGTGTGTGGGAGTACGGCTGTCGCTCCAGTAGAGCGATGATGATGGTGGCGGTGCCATGGATTCAATTACTTCACGCTACTCACTGCTCTGATGAAGATGCAGATACTACTCTACCCGACTGTATAAGCGAGTCAGTCGTCTTCATTCGACAAAGGAAAGGGACCACTTCGGTTTGCTGAGTAAGCCGAGTAGAGTCCTTCCACTCCTTGTTGTTAGGGAGGAAAAAAGTCGAATCAGCTCTAATCTTAGGGTGATGATCAACCCGGATTTCATACCAAAAACTCGTGTCTCTTTTTAACTTCATTTCGTTAGGTATATGCAGTGTATGGCAGTCTCAAATAGTTATAATTCGGGAGTATCTGATGAAGTTCAGGAAAATCATCCGGTTCGTAAGACTCCTCGAAAATCACTGACTGTATGGAGATCACACTTGAAAACAATTACTGCTGCCTGTCTTTTGGGGCATGCGTTAGTTCTTCTTAGGTGGAGTGAAGGAGAGCTCTTGTTTACTGATTTTACATTGACTTGTTTTAGTGCTTAGATAGACCAGATGTTGGAGTGGCTGGTAATGAATGCCTCTAGTGTGTAGCATATGTTTGCAGTGTTACGGTTTGTGACTTCAACTTTACTTAAGATATAATCATCTTTGTTGAGATCGTGGTGCTGAGTCCATGGGTTTGGAACAAGACGGTGAGAAAACCTTAAGGGTTTAAGAGATTTCTTTTATTTAGACCAAAATCCGAGCAAGGGAAGACTTAACTGTTCGTGTCTGTTCCGAGGACACCTAAGTCTTGCCTAGAATCACTGACTTTCCCGCGTCAGCGAGGTCTTCGGTAATGGCGGCTCCGACAAAGAAGTTAATGATCCCGTAGGTTTTTCCCCACGGTGTAATTCACTCACTTCCTCGGGTTACTTGACTATAACGGTATTCGACACAGGAAATGAAATCCTCCACACGTCAGCTCCCTGTTTTACGATACAGATAATAGACTTAAACACCGGATGTTGATGCCGGGGAACAGTCAAACTCCTCTGTTATGACGTGTGAATCACTGATTGTTTCTGGAGTGGCGCAGTTAGGAACTGTGCGATCACTAGAAGTGGCTCAGCTAGGAACTGTGTGATCACTAGAGTGGCTCAGCTAGGAACCGTGTGATCACTAGAGTGGCTTTGCTGAGAACTGTGATGTCTGTGGTTTTACTGGAGTAGTTTTGCTACTTAGTAGGTGAGGCATCGCTAGGTGTCGCTGGAGTGTCTCTGAGTCGAAGTAGTGACTTTTCTATGGCGCTGATCAAGGGCTCATTACTCGCCTAAGCAGCTGGCGCCACCCAGGGTCGCGCATCATCATCATCAATGGCACAATGCTCCTCTTCCAGGAATCATGCCGACTCAGAGGACTGCTTTCCAGAGGAATAGTTCTGGGTAGGAAAAGCAGACGAGACAGCTGGAAAAGAAAAAAAATCCTCTCTATCCCAACCCTGTTAGGAGAAACACAGATACCATCCTTATTCTCCGACACACACAGAAATATACCAGTCCCCTAACACGCAATGTAGGACTCTTTTCCTCCTTACTATATAGATAGATAATTACACACACACACACACACACACAGAAAACCTGTCGTTACTACCTCACCTGGTGGGCTACTGTCACCACTTTGCGTTCATCAGTCTGTAAAGTCTTCATATTCTAATCTCAGAAAGCACTGGGTCACTTGAAAAGAATCTTTGCATAAATGGGACAGTCTGAAGGGTCCCTTATAGAAAAAAAAAATTCACCTCATGCCGATCCAAGATCTAATATGGCTTCCATACGGCAAAATGGCCTCTGGCTAACTGAGATTTCAGAGTTGTTCTTGTTGGCATTCACAAGGAGATTGAACCAAAAGTTTAGAATAATGGCTGATGGGTGTTGTTCATCTGACAAGTCTCTTCAGTTCGTGCCGAAATGGCACCCAGTATGGGAGCTAAACCTTGGTAGAACTAAGAACTGAAATCAAACTCGGTAACTGCTTGAGACAGACTGTTTATAGTCTAATGACAGATACCGGCTGACGTGAGGAGCTCTGAGGCCTTACCAGTTCAGCGCTTGGCTGCTATTGCATCGTCGCCCCCACAACTGCAGTTCTAGGGTGACTAATTGATGTACACCTTTGTAGTCTTTCAAAATGTCTCATTCTAAGACCACTACGGAACTGGTGTTCTACTGTGTGGATGGTGCAGACGGATACGATCGCTTTTGTTTCCTATACATTCTTGTAATCACCCATTTTTGCAGCATGGGGGAGGGAGTTCTACACTCGTGGG
Source organism: Panulirus guttatus (assembly GCA_032361385.1). Classification (NCBI taxonomy): domain Eukaryota; kingdom Metazoa; phylum Arthropoda; class Malacostraca; order Decapoda; family Palinuridae; genus Panulirus; species Panulirus guttatus. Next base: position 10,709 of record JAUUDW010337683.1, read on the forward strand.
TCCCCCATCTTATGGGCTTTCTCTACTGTCATGCAGCTCTTTAAACTTTTGTATTTGTTAACATTAACTATTTCATCACTTGGTTTATTCCATTCTTTCACTGCTCCTGTTTTATAAAAGAACTTCTTCACAACATTCTTTGATGAATTTCTTGATTAATTTCATGCAATAGCCTCTGGTTGTTCTATCTTTGCATCCTTCGAAGAATAGTTCCCTGTTGACAGCATCAGATTGGTAAACTGAGATTCATATTATGTGCCATGCAATTACAAATGTAGATATAGAAATATCAGCCCCCTTGGAGGAGCAGCTTCATAGAAACATAGAAAGATATGCAGACTTCAAAGAAAATCTGTGTCTTCAAAATGCTCTAATACTCTTATATGCCACATGTAGAAGCAGGGAAGAGAGACTTGTCCAAAAATTACATAGACCTTCTGTGGAAATGAATGTCTGGTGTGATGATGAAGCTAGACATTCGAGCTAGTGTCGAAGGAGCGTAACACAGATGAATTGACAGCAATCTAACTATCTCTGGGGAGTAACGCAGAACATGCGTCAGTATACCACCTGAAGAAACCTTCGCAGTGAGTTCCTTGTTGTAGCATACATGGTATGTTGATGGTCGAGGACAGATTTGAGGAGTTGCCTGTTCGTTATCTGACGATATCTGCCGAAATACAACTCTAGGACGAACGATCTCTGGTGGCATGAGGCGAAGGTGGCGTGGTAGGTGCCGTACTGCAGTTGAATGAAATATCCCACGATGATAAAGTGAACGATTTACCTCCTCCTAGGCATGGAGCGCACTAATTCTGGTGGCTGAATAACAAGCTGAATTTATCAAATGCTCGTAGGTATAATATCTTAACAAATATTGTAAAACAGAAATTTGTGCACCGCAGAAATCACCTCCTTAGGGATGGGATTAATAGTTTAGCTGTTACATGCTAAAGACTTAAGAGCTTATTTTATTCAATGTCTCCTGAAATACTGATTTGATAAGTTTTTCCGTTTTTCATAAAGGAGAGAGAGAGAGAGAGAGAGAGAGAGAGAGAGAGAGAGAGAGAGAGAGAGAGAGTTCCACCCCTTCTTCCTCTCCCACTAACCACCCCCAAAGATTTTGTTCGACTTTGGGTTAGCGTGTACGAGTTCGATCCTTGTGCTAGACGAGATGCAAGTCCTCAAGACCTTTTGTTAATAATGGTAAAGATCACCGGAATAGGTCACTGAAAGGTTTTAATTGTCCATCATTCTTTATGAAATGCAGTTCCTGATCTGCTCGTCTTATCTCCCCTCCCCCCCCCTCTTCCCTTTAACTCTCCACGCCTCATAATCATGTTTGTTCGTTGCCTGACTCACCCTCACTCACAACATCGCCTTACAGTTTCAAAACACACGATTATCCAAGTGGCTCTGATACGACTAGATGTATCTGAAAAATTATTCGCTTAGCCGCCTCCTTGCCTCCAGTTACCACGCCAGCAGAGTCGCTGGTAAAGCTCCTGGTGCCGTAGCCAAGGGTAACTCAGCAATATACGTTTGCTGTCGGAATAAAATCGTCCTGACACTTAATATCCGCTAGCGAGTAGACTAATTCCCCCGTCCCAGAGGCTCCCTCCTCTCTCGACTACCCTTCGGGAGGAGGGAGCCTTGCCATTCTTTTTCCCCCGGTGTCCTCTGGGGTCTTCGTTGCCTGTGAGGGCGTGCGACCGCTCTCGGCTCATCTGCTTGCTAATCGTACCCCGCCATTAGGAGTGGGATGTATTGCTAAGCTTTTCCATTCGTGTGCATTTTTTTCTATCCGTCCTTCCGTCCGTGTAAATATACATCCGTCCGTCCGTGTAAATATAATTCCGTCCTTTCCTATATATTTTGTAAGGATGTTATTGCCAGAAAATTTTTGCTCACATTGAAAACCATAACACTCATGTGCCCCTATACACTCAACGTGTCTGTACACTGGCAGAATCAGATGACAGGGAATACACTCTTGTGTATGTTTCTTGATACCAGTTGGATCACTGAGATTATCTTGTGTATGAGTTGACGTATAATCTAAATTGCTCATATTGCTTTCACATTCATGTGACACAAAGTGGCATCTCTTCCCACCTCATCCCATACATGCACATACTTTAACTCGCCTGCCTCATCGAAAAACGAACCATGCTTCACTCCCTATACATACCGGTGTTACCTCTCCTCCCGACTTCACCTCACCCCCGTACGTCCTTCCCTAACCTTCGCACACACACTCCTAATTCACTTTCCCACACACACCCTTCCATACTTGCACTTAAAACTTATTTCAACCCCACCCATAACTCGCCGGACACTCCCCCCCCCCCAACCACCACTACCACCACTACAAACTTTACTTCACCCCTGCCATACACCTCTTCTCACCCAACACACTCTGCCTAACCTTCCACGCACCGTTCTTCTCCTATGCTCATGTAAGTCGCACCCTACCTCACCCTCACGCACCGCATCACGCCGCAAGGCTCGAAACTCAACTCACCCTACACACCCTTCCTCAACTTGTCTACACAAACTTCGCCCCA
>JAUUDW010338015.1:0-13274 GCA_032361385.1 Panulirus guttatus
ACTTTTGTCCATGACTGGAGCCTTCACCATAAAAAAAAATATGTGTGTGTGTGTGTGTGTATTTACATAAGGAGTGGTTAAAGGGTTAAAAGCGCCAAGTTTAGAATTACGTATAAAAGCCATGTTCCACAAAGAAATGGCAAACCCATGAAAGCCAAACCCTGCATGAAAAGAGTTTATTGTATTCTAGTAAAGTAGAAATAATCATTGTAAAGTCTCCAAACTAATTGATGACTTATGCTTGAGTGCAGGTCACCAGGCGTTTGTTAAAAAATTTGATAACCTATCTCTCCCACCAGACAACTGGTATTATTAATGATTATTACAAGTAGACCAGTTTTCAAGTACTTTCTCTGTGGGTTAATCATCTTGTTATAACATGTCAGTAAAGTGTTAGGAATCTTGATGTTTCTTTATTATCTTTGATTTAACTCTGTTCCCATTTATAATGAGTGGATCAAGTGAATACATGCACCATATTTGAAAGCTGATTTTGCTGTAGTGGGATTTGTAACCTAAATAGTGGAGCAGGGACACCAGTTCGTTGAATCATATGGTCCTTGGTGTTAATGAAGAATGCATCATGCCCACAGATTTACTGTAGCAACTATCTTTTGTGGTTAGTTATTTATTGTATCATGTAATGATATGTTTAGTTGTCTTGTTTTGTGCATATAATTCATAAACTGTCTATAATGTAACATTTCTTGCTCCATGCCTTGTTGTGCAACTGCAAAGGCAATTAGTACACAAAGAAAGTAATCCACCTGAAATACATTTGATGTGTGTGTGTTTTTATATGTTTGTCTGCCTTTCCAATTGTCTTTATCCTATATGATGTTTCTCATGTACAGAGCAAGAAGACAGGTACAGAATATTCTTAGGCACCTCACCCTAATAGATGTCCACACATGGCACGGTTGGTACAGTTGAAAAAACCTTACATTCTTGCCCAGGGAGTCCTTTCTGTGAAGCTTTCTGAGCAAACAGGAAGCCGGCCACGTCTGTTAAGAAGGACCACAAGTCACTGACCGGTAATGTTATGTGTGAGGAGCAAGCGTTCATTGTGTAAGTTGCGTTTGTGCATGACAACTTGTGATTATGGGTCTAAAATGTGGATGAGAAAGGGTAAATTGTACATGTCTAGGGAGTGTGTTTGAGTAGCACTCAAATCTTGGTTGGAAGAGCATTTGATTAGTGCTTCCTGGTTTGATTTGGGGCGTATATGTTTTGTCCTTGTTGCATTTATTTGAGCAGGAGGGATATATGAGTATAGGTTCATGAATGTTTATTTGAGTAGGAGGGATATATGAGTATAGGTTCCTGAAAAGTGAGACAATATACAGTATTTTTATTTTCACTTATGAGTTTGTGGCTTGTATGAATTGGTCTCGGTAAGAAGGGTCTAGATCTGTTGCAAAGAATTTAGTTTTGAGCACAGTGAGGCGAGTATTTTTCTTTTCATTTTCTATGTTTTGAATGTATGTGGTGGATAAGCATTTGGTAGATGTTTTTTTTTGTATTTAGATGTATAGATGAGAGGAATAAGAGGTGGAACGGGAATGGATAGTTTGAAATGGAAGAACCCCGATCCACTGTCCCTCAGGGGGAACTTGCATTTAAGATTTCCTCCGAATTAAAAAGATAAAGGCAAAGGAACATCAGAAAGGCTTTGTAGCTGTGTGGTAGAAATTAAGCACAATATTAAAAAGGTAGATTTCTACATTTAGTGAAAAATATGAAATTACTCACTTCTCAGACAATCTTCAGCAGATGGAGTTATTTGATCGACAAAGAAAGTTCTTAAGAGTAGTTTAACCTTAAACACAATTCAAGCTTTGGCTTTCTCATGGTTCCCTCCATGGAAGGTTCCTGACATCAAACTTTGCAGGGACTGGATGAAAACCAGAAGGCACTATGTTTCTGTAATCACAAAGAACACACTTCCATAGCATAATGCCATTGCCATAGTCACTGAAGAATAATCTCATTACAAAAGCTATCAAGAAAATCAACATTCAGTGAAGAAATATATGGTATTCAAGCTACACTTAGATTACCTGAACGATATCTAACAAAATTAGAAATTATGCAATTTTCATGTTACAGTATGATTCCAATCCATCCCATGGTTCAGTAAGTCCATGTTTACATTAAGAGAATCCAATTAGATCGCAGGAATGTAGAATACTGCAAGTATTTTGGACGTTGGTATCCTTAATAATGAAACTGCACATTCTGAGGCTGAAACAGCTATATCTATCAATCTGTATTTAGGAGATATACCTCGGTGATCTTTCGAGCAGGGTAAATGATTATGTTAGGTGTAAAGGGCAAGCTAGATGGAACTTGGAAGCCCAAAAGAATGATAAACTACATGTGACAGAGAAATGTGTTGAATTATGTCATTCCTTATGCAACAGGAATCTCCATTTTGAGTATTGTTTTATTGAGTTTTACTCTGCATCAGGAGATATAGTGAGAATTCCAACTCCAAGATCTTACATCAGTCATTCCCTGAAAGAGGAGGAATCCTGACAAGATCCACAATCTTCTTCCCAAAATGAGGATGTGGGCATTGAGCAAAAGGTATGCCAATTGATTTGAATTGTGCCAAAATCTAGTTTTGACACACTGGACACCTCTTAGGTGAATAAGTGTTTTGGAGTGCAGTTACCACATGGGAAAAACACTTCACATTGGGTTCCGGGTCTTAATGCAACACATATCAGTGTTTTGCTATTTAGACCTGGCCAACGAAGATGTTTGACCCAGAGGTGGTGACAATATCTGCTGGTTGAGGAGGCAGCTTGATGGTCATGATAATGATAAAAGAGAAAAACTCAACAGACTATACATCAGAAACAACCCTTCCATACTTCACAGTGTGAAACTCAAGACTCCTAGTAGCTGCTTAACACAGGAGGCAACTTTCTCAGTGGAGTACTCCATTTCCTCTTCTTGTTTTAATAGTTGATAATTGGAACTGCATTGAGAGAGGAAATTTGATGCTGAGTAATATGCCATTTTCTCATGTTTTCACAGCGTTCTCCAATTTCTCTCGGTTTTGGTACTTGATAATTGGAACTACATCGAGAGAAGATATTTGATGCTGAGTAACATGCCATTTTCTCCATAGTACCCTAACAAGTTGGTCATAGGCAAATTGAAACATGGAACTGTAAGAATATTGGGCGATTCTCTTATCTTCCAATGACGACTCATGGACAGTGAGTGATCTTGTATGATCTTAAGAAAGGTCTCGTAATCACATATATATGTTTTGTGTGTTCATGGCTTCCAAAGCCACTCATAAAGAAGGTATGCTCTAGTCCCTTGAGCTGCACCCATTGTCCATTGACGATCCTGTAGAGGATTTTGTCCCATCTTCACAATAATAGCTTTTCCTGCCTCTTTTCAGGTATCCAGCTGACTTATGGTACTGTTTGTTACTGCCCTATGTTCCCATAGTCTCTATTTTCAGTGCACGACCATTGGTCTTTATGCCATGCCTACACAGTGACCCCTGTGGAAAATATATTTCTCCTTGGATGACCTAAGGTGAAGAAAATGAAGAAGAATAAGATGTGAAAAGTGAAGAGGTGACTGATTTCATCAGGGTTACGTATGGAGGAGGGGGAAATAAAGTGAGTTGAAGTATGTGAAGTGGAATCAACAGCTTAGAAACTGAAGTAAGATTATTTTGGGTGATAATTCAAAGAGTGATTCATGGGACAGAATGCTAAGGCACAACACTACTGATAATATATAAGAGGGATAAGTCGCTCCATCACCAACTACTGCAATGGAACGGCCAGAGATGAACATATATACAGTGATGAATACTGTACTTAGTTGACTACATGTAAAGCCTTGGTGTAGTAATGTATAGGGATGAAAGGCGCGTTTGTTAGCTACGTTCCATATCCCAGACTTGTGGCAAGGCAGTGAGTGGTGTTAACATATAACCAAGAAGGCATGTATTTACCCATTTGTGCATCTGGTTAGAGAGATCTAGAGTGGACTCCACTTCTTAAACTTGACCTAGGATGAGATTTTTTGCCATACCCAACTTGGCATGTGGTTGTTTGCCACTTGCATTTATAAGTTTGTGCAGGGAGAGAGTTCTGCACTCTCAGGATTTCATTTCTTGTGTACATTTGTGATTATTTCTGGTTTCTGTTTCCTCAGCCTCATTTTTTGATGTTATCCTGGATAAGGCAGTTGAAGCCATAATTCTCTCTTCAATCCTTGAGGCACCAGAGTGTCTACTCCCTACACAGACACAGGGGTAATCTTTATACTCAGTCATTCATTTGTGATCTGATAAGCACATGGTGGAAGTCAGTAACAAAAGGAAATTAATTGGTAGTGTGAGCCACCTACATGTTAAGATGGTTAGTGACCAACAAAGGCCCACTTCATATGCCAGCTACTTAGTTTGACGCCATCAAATAGAAAAGCACAGTCTGCCCATCTATATATGCTACAGTAAATGAATGCTCATATTGTTTTGTAAGTTCAAAGGATTTGGGGATAGACAATAAGTTGCTACTCATTCGTCATTTATACTATGTACCTTTTTCATGCTTTCCTGTTACATTTTTTAAGAGTTTATGGATATTGGGCCTCTGAGGAGAGAGGAAAAAAATAAACTTGCATGGCTTCTTTGTTCCTCCTTTTAGAAAAAAAATTAATACAGGAGGGCAGGATTTCCACCTCTCTCTCTCTCTCTCGTAATCGCCTTAGACCTTAGACATCACACACATGATTATGGACATAATTTCACCCCTATTATCCCAGGGGCTAGAGTCCATATCTCTCCCTAGACAATAATTCTAACTCTGGTCTTCATGACATTGAATGCTATGTCGACCCTACCCTAATTAAGAGCGTCATTGATGAAACAGATTTATAAACACCGATTTATTGAATTGACCATAAGCTAATATCACATTAGAGAATATAACAGTCACGACCATGAATTGGGGGTTGATATATACTTGTAATAATATAATGATAGTGACTAGTTGGTTGCTTAGGACTCGTGAGATGCCGGGGTCATTAAGTCCGAATAATTTATAAAACAAAACCTTTTTTTTTAATAATAATTATAGGAACATGTACTCTCTCACTATGTATATGACCTTTGACACGATAATTAGGGTCAAGGTCTTCAAGTAGGGAGCCGTAACTCGTATACATATGTGATAATCAGGTCTCTTATCGCGTTAGTTAAAGAGACGGAATCACCAGTTGATAGTTAATGAATATATACAGTTTGATAGTGGCTTGGACGCGAGAGAGGGGCTTTAGCTAGGTGTGTGAGGAAATAGTGTGCGATGTGCATATATTAGAAAGTGATAAATTCCGACAGAATAATAAACTACTGCGAAAATGGAAGGTAGAATGAACAACAGCAGTGTGTGGCTGGAGAGAGTCGTCCTTGTTCCAACCCATTTGGGACCTCTCGTGGCCGACACTTGACTCCAGTGTTTTGGCTTATATCAAATAAACCCCAGCCCGTCATTAAAGCTCCAAATGGTTCGTTGTGTCGAAGTAAATAGACATATATAGAAGCGAGAACAGTCCTTAGGACCCATCGCGTATAGACTAGTCTGCTGGGGGGGAGGGGGGAGATATTTGGTTAAAGGGGATTTGACGGGAGTTTTCTCCCTAATGGGGTTGGCTCGGCTGTGTAAACTGAAACAGTTTATGGGCCGAGTGTTGGATTACACACGCCTCTCCTCTTCCAACAATCGTCCCGTTGTGCCCTCCATCCATAGAAAACGGTGGGTCGCGGAGCGCATTACAGAAAACGTCACGTCCAAAAATCCAGTATTTTCCAAAATTACGAGCCCCACGAGGAATTATTATCATTGAAGTGTCGTTAGTGAGTGATTATATACCATAAAGAATGATTAAGCTTGTTCTTGTTGAGGATAAAGGGGGAAATGGGGGTTAAATTGGGGCAAATAGCGATGCGGAGCGGCGGGAGGGGCAGCACCACTCCCCCACCTGTTTTGGTCCAGGTCCCGGATGACAGGTAACAACATGGCGGCGCGCATGTAACTAGTGACACTACTTCTCCTCGTATTATTGAGGTAAAAGACCTTATCCCCGTCCCGGGTGGCGGTGTCCGAGACGAGGCGAGGGGCAACGGGCCCCGGGGCTGATAATGGCGTGGGTGTGGGGTGGGTTAAGCGGCTCGGGAGGCCAGAAAATGGGCGACAGGTGAAGGAGGCCGAGGCGTTGGGCCGCCCTGTGTTTTGAGTCGCCAGGGAAATGGTAAACAAATCTCATCTGGAGAGACTCGACCCTGTCTCTCTGCCGTGTTCTCGGTCTCTCACGCGTCTCGTGGAGTGTGCTGGAGGTGTTGCATCGCGAGTGGCCCCCTGGATTTGAGACTACATGCGGGATATTGGTGATTTGAAGACATATTTTGGGGTGCTGGGGGAATAAGGAGTGAGTGATGGACGAGGCGGATTTTGTCCAGTGTTCCTCAAGGTTACGACCCAGGCAGCAAAGATATGGAAGCTTTATTTTGTAATAATTAGCAGTGCACGACATATCTACGTTATGTATGAATATACAGTGTGTTATATACGGTACGTATATTTGTGCTGGGTGTGATATATATAGGAGCCCAATTCGAAATAAGAAGTTTTCATCTATAAATGCCGTGTTTTTTTCGGTGTTTTATGGTATTTTGTCATCTTAAGGGTCACTAAAGGGATAGCGAATGGTAGAAGGGAATGTTAGGTTTTAACATACCTGAAGTGATGTATGTCGATGCTGTATGTGGGTCATTATCATATTTACTAAATTACTGGGCATGGTTAAGGTAATTAATGAATATGTAAGAGAGAAGCATGTCAATCACTCCTAGAAATCAACAGAATCAATGAAAACCTCTTGAAACATCCTAAAATTATGGTTAACCTATTGTACGATACATGTAATGTCGTATAGACTGTGGTGTCTTTGGCTTTGTTAGAGAGGTTTGTTGGGTGTGTATCTTTACTCCCTTCAGCAACACGCAACCTCTACAATGGAAGGAAAGTGACGACATAGTGTATTTTTTAGCTATGATGGAAGTTATGGTAAATCGTGGGCCCCGGGTGAAGTTTGGTGAAGATTTTGTAGGTTTTGTTGATTTCTTGTGGCATTTTACTCATCAGATATTTTTCTTAATTATAGCCCACCCCATTATCACATTTGTTATTCATAAGAATAAAAGGAAAGCTTCTCGTGTAAATGAGACTCGCATGTGAGTCCATTGATATGTTTCATATTGTTATTTCTGTACTGTCTGTAATCTTCAACTTTACATATTTTGCTTTAGCCGATCTTATTGATTGTATAATACAACTTTGCGATTTTATTATTCTGGAGTATTGATTAACTGGGTAATTTGTCAGTTTAGCTCCACATCAGTAATAGCTTTGTAAAATCAATGATGGTGCTTTTGAATGTTTTAATAATGTTCAGATAATATGATATTTGTTATGTTTAGAGAATGTAACTTATTGATTGGGTTAATATATTGGTTTAGCTTTGCATCAGTAATAGCTTTGTGAAATGAATGAAGTAAAGAAGCTCATTCATATGTTTCTGGAGATACCAAGTTCAAGTGGGAAATAGTGAATATATATGAAAAGAAATTGTTATAGATTATCATTTCTGTGTTAGTATTATTATGCATCCCAGAATCCTCTTTAAGGCTGTATTGAACGAAAGGAACATTGTGCTGTGGATGGGCTCTATTCAAAAATGTTAACAAACTGACTGAATATTTGGCAAAATGACATTAAAAAAAAAGATTCAGATCACTTCTTTCAAATGTTAGAAGTCCAGTGATATGATCTTCCTTCTTTTTTACGATTTCCTTTTGTGGTGCCCATAAACTAACTATTTCCTGAGGGAGCGTGAAGTGATGCGGGGAATGATGAAAAAGTACGCAAGCAAATGTTAATGTTTGAGATAACCTTTACACATCTTGCTTTTGTGGTGCCCATAAACTAACTATTTACCGAGGGAGCGTGGAGTGATACAGGAAATGATGAAAAAGTACACAAGCAAATGTTGATATTTGAGATAACCTTTACACATCCCGTAAGTTGCTCTGATGATTGGGTAAGTCATGGCTTTTGTGACATTAACTTGGGCTTGACAATCATTGTTCTGTTACAAATAGGGGAATAGATTTGCACCTTGAGTTGTGACTTGTCACCATTGACCCTTCTCTTAACCATGGTGGGCAGATTTATAGCCCCCAGCTTTTAAAAGTAGCTCAGCTGTCTTGATTTAGATATTATCTTAATTAAACTTTTTCTGAACACATCTTAATTTGCCCTTTTCTCAACACTCTTGGTTGGATCTGTACATCTTTGAGTGTGGCAACCACGCTTAAAAAACCGTATTGCAGTTTTATTCCATTGTGTGTTGTGAATAGCTCATTAATCATATCCTCCTCAGGTGTTATTCTGAATATTTGCAGGCTGTTGGAGTGCCTCTTTAACAATTCTGCTGAGGAGCTCTAGTGACTGGTTATGCATAATGTCAACTTCAAGGTCTCTTTCATGTACAGATTCCTGTTTGTAGCTTGCTGTGTGTGGGGTGGTTGAGCTGTGGTTCAAACTGCCTCTTTTGGTGCGTCCTCTTGCTTGTTTACATTTGTGGGCAGTTGGTGCAGTGTTCAGTGTAATATGTTCAGGTATCTGATACGTTTGGAGGAGATATTGAAAATTATAGATTTCAGCAGACCTTGGAGTTTAGGTGAGGTCTTCATAGGTTTAGGTGTTCTTTATCATTGATCCCTCTACTTTTATGCTAATGAACCCCACATTTTTCCATACTTTCGTAACCTTATTTGTATTGATCTTATTTGGTGTTGCATCATAAGTTCTACATGGCCATATCTTCATTACTTTCATCCATGTGCAGTTTTTATTTCTTTACACCATATCCTTCTTGCAGCTTTGTTCTCTATGCCTTTCTAGATTCAGAATTCAAAATGTGCTTTGCACTTGACACATCTCCACTGCTCTCTCTCTCTCTCTCTCTCTCTCTTTCTCTCTCTCCTCCTCCTCTATCTAGCCTGGCCTGTGTAGAGTTGGGTTTCATGTCCATACATCACTGTTGGAACAAGTTTCTTGCACGTTCTGTGCTTTGATTTGTTCCATTCACCAAATGGTTTTTCAGCGCATCCACCCCCACCCTTTCGAAGACTATGGTCTTAGCTTCACGTTTACTCTTACCATCCTTTCTGAACTTTGCTCCCCCACATACCATCACTCATCCACAACTACCTGTTCTTTGCCATCCAGTTTTATTCACCCGCACTTTCAAAATCCTTCTCTTGTATACGCCGTTGAAATGCCCTATCATTCTCCGCAGTTCTTCTTTTGATTTAGCTAACAATATGCCATCGTTTGTCTTGAAAGAAGTGAGAACATTAATTCAGATAAAGATAATAAATACACATGGTGCTTTTAAGATGATAGAATTTCATGGTGTGGCTAATTACTGCCATATCTTGAAAATTGTGCCTTGTAATTCTGTTGTACTAAGTGCAGCATGTGCATTTATTTATTTGTTCATCTACAATTTCCTGATATTATCCAGGGGTGCCAACAGCTCCAAGGCACTGCTACTTTCAGTAACAGGGACAGGATTGACTCCTTTGAAGCAAAAAGTTCTTTGATAAGACTGTACTCTCTTTGGCAGCTGACAACAATACAGCTTTGTCAGATGTGACTTTCCGCTTGCCATGTAACCTTGTGCAGATAGAGTCTGGTAACACTATATATTATTGCTATACATACGTGAGCTCGTACGGTATAATTATTTAGTTAATCTGGTTTCTGTGTAAATGGGATTCTGTATACAAAAGGCCAGTGTCTTATGTTTGCAGCTTTATACTATCGCCTTAAGATTTTTTTCTTGTGGACGATACTGGATGAATGTTTGTTGTACATATGGAGATATTTTGTCACCAAAATTCTTGAAAAGTCTTTAGATTTCTTTGTTAGTTTGAATGAGATGTCAAAAATTTTCCTTTTTCCCCCAAAGTGCAACACTATTTGAAAGACTAATCCTGGAAAATCTGTGACTCTCCTTCCAATCATTGAAGAAGGATAAAAGGACTTATGCCCAAGTATGGTAGAAAACATGAGTTCATATGTGTGTGCAGTCCTTGTTTAAGCAAGAGTGTCAGCATCTGGGAGAGAGATTCCATGAGTTTCTTCAACCAATTTCTCACCTTCTGCCTCCAAAATAAGGTTAGTGAGAGACATTAGAGCTAAGAATGCCAGACCTAACCAAACCAAACGTAGAATTCACGACTATCCTGTAATTTTTAGGTATAGTTTGCTTCAGTTATGTTTATCAGAAGTTGTTAGGATTAGCCATGACAACATACTATGCTTTGCAGGTTTGGTTTGGTTAGGCCCTGCACTAACCTAAGACTGTGTTGGGAGTTTTGTTTAAAACTGAACCAAGACGTTAAAGTTAATATTGAATAGAAGATTCAGTATAATTTATTATCGTGACTGTAGTATTCAGTGTCATATTACAAGAAGTTTTCTTGAACGTTCTTTAAGAACATGCAATATACTTGCCTGTCTGTCTCACTTTTGTGAGGCAGGTCTAGGCATCTCTCCAGTTAACCATAATTAGGATCCATTTTCAAGTATAGCTCACTCAGTGCCTCCTGTATCTTCCTAATTCTTCCTTCGTTATTACCTATTGTATTTTGATAGGGGAAGGGTTTATTATAATGACCCTCTCTTTTTTTTATTGAATGAGCATGGATGATGTTCTAGTGTGTCTAATTGTTGGCAGAATCTTCTTTCTGTTGTTAATTTAATGAAAAATTTATGTAAAAGTTGAAGTTATGTATGTGCTGTATAGTATATGATTCATTTACATAAGTTTAATTCACAGTATATTTTAGTTAGGCTGCATGAATGAGAAACATATATTACCCTTATCTACATGATCTGTTTCTCTTAAATAGGTTGTTTTTGAGAATTTAATGGACTTATAGAATAGAAAAAATTGTTGTCAGTTATTCAAATTTGCATATAATTAGTGGAAATACAAAATTTTAACAACTGTTGATTGGCTGTATTTGTTTACCAAAAGAAAAATTCTCCACTTATTTGTACAAAAAATGATGACCAGAGACTGACATCTCACGTACAACCTTTTATTTTTAGCCTGTGGCAAGGATTAATTTTCTCGTGTATACTCATACAGTGCAATAAGACCCAGAAACACAAAATCATATCAAGCCCTTGTATGACCAGGCATTGTTACTATAGTTTTACATGCAGAAAATTATCAGTGTAGCATACATATGATGAGGTTTTACTTATTTACATCATAGGACTTTTTTTTTTCTTTCTTAATATTTGTGTGATATCTTTTTGTGCTCGGTATATGCATCAGTTTATGGCATCAAATTTACTTGAAGAATAAGCCTTGTACCTGGCAGAGGTACTCACAGCTTGCTCTAACTGTTAAAGAAATCTAAAATGCAGGCTCAAGGCACTGGAGTGCAGTTATGATTTATAAATGCAAAGTCATGGTACATTTAGGCAGAATTTCACATTTGATTAGGTAGAAATAGTTGGGAGGAACTTTAGGTAGGAGCCTCTGAAAACACTGTGCTAGGTTTACCCTCTACCTGTGGCCTGTCAATGGAGAGGCATTAAAGGCTAAGAAGTAGCACTGGAGTTCGTCAGTAATGGAGACTTTCGCAGTGGCCACCTGTTAGAGGGAGTTCCCAAAGGGAATGGACATCAGAGATACGAATAGATAGATAAATTCCTATTTGAATAGTAATATGAATGTTTGCAGTGAGAGACACAATAGGGCAGAATGTTTCTCAAATGTTATATTTGTTCTTGAATTCCTCAGCTTCAAATGATTAAGGCCCAGCAGTACTACTTGAATCACTTGTTTAATGGATTTTTGTTGTAACCATAGTAATATTGAGGCCACTTCTATTTAACAGGGCTTGTGCAAGAAATAAGCCAGCTGTGTGAGAAAGAGCAAACCTTGACATATTTCATGGTAATGCTTCAGTGGATAACAGAGGCCTGCCATTCTTGTAACCTTAAAGACAAAATTGCTTGGTGCTTCACAGGTATTATCAGTTATGTAAATATTGTAAAAGTATATTACATTATTGATGAATTCATTAATTTTCTCATAATGGTATACAAAATTGATATCTTGATCTATAAGCAAAAGTGCCATTCTTAAAACCTAAAGAACTGGTTAGTATCAAGTTGATAATAATTCTCTCATGGCATATGTGGATCAGTCATTTATTTAGTTATACTTTTTATGAGACACAAGATGTTTCAGGCTGTTACTGTGATTAGTGCAGTTTCCATAAAAGGTGTTAACTTAGTTTCCCTTGATTATTTCTGCTGTTTTCATATGAGCTATCCATTGTGATACTGCCTTGATATAGGTTTGAGCACAAGCAAAGTGTAGATCATTATGAAATATTTTTCAGGTGTTTAGTTGACATGGTGTCCTTTTTTTGTTTCAATTGAATATCTTCATAAGCTACTTTTGATGTTAAAGAATTTCTTTTTCCATATTTCAAGATAGCAGAATATGAAGATTAAAGTTAGGTCATATACCAAAGTTTGGAGCATTCATTAATATAAGAACCCTTGACCATGTGAATCATCAGTATTCTCATGCATTTAAAAGTTTTAATGTCTTCGTATTTTCAGAACTGTATTTTCATTATCTTAGTCTACGTATATATTACTGTAACAAACAACGTTTAATCTGGCATTATTTTGATCTGAATGAATGCAATGAAAGTATAGTGTGTTTGCCTACATAGACTTGATGTGTGTTGTGACTTAGTAATTGACAGAGCAATTCAAATACTGTATAAAAAGATTTTCAAATAGGCTACCTCCAAGTATTACAAATTAACTACCAAATCTGTGTGTCATTTTGAAGAGGGTCAAACCTTTTCAAATATTTTTGTATATTGCTGAAAATTTAAAACATTTTTGGCAGTGCAATGGTCATTGAAATGTACAGCACAATTAACTGATTGACATTCAGTTGAAAGTATTGAGCTCATCTGTTTTTCATGTTATTTAAGCTGTTTAAAGATTGTGCATATATATTTATATTTATTTATTATGCATGATCGCCGTTTCCCGCGTCAGCGAGGTAGCGTCAGGAAACAGACGAAGAAAGACCCATCCCCCCACATACACACATATATACAT
>JAUUDW010338125.1:0-11790 GCA_032361385.1 Panulirus guttatus
GCTGCGGCAGTCGGTCCACAGTCAACCCAGCTGTTCATCCACCTCTAGGGCCTGATCGATAAAATGGGTACCTGGCTCAGGCTAGGGTATATATATATATATATATATAGCGTTTATGGGATGGCCTTGATTAGGGCCTCAGCTGCCCGTACCGTCTCAGCTAACATAAAAAAAAAAGTGAACTGAGGTCATTTGCAGCATAGCAGAGTGAGGCTGGGATGAGGTGGAATTGTCAGGGGGAACACAGAGTGATCTCAGAGTAAACTGAACTAATCCTGAAGAAGACTTGTGTACTGGGGTGGCCAGAAATCAGCCCTTATTTTGACCCCGGAAACCGCACAGATTAACTGGGAAAGAGACATGTCTGAGTCGTCATACGCGATGTAGAGCGAGTCAGAGATGTGCTGAAGCTTCAAGGAATGTTTGTTTGAACTGTCAGAGGCGATGGAAAGTGAGTCAATGATATTTTGAAGTATCAAGGAATGTTTTATTTGAGTCGTCAGAGACGAAAGAAAGTGAATCAGGGATATACTGAAGTATTAAGGAATGGTTGAGTCGTCAGAGGCGATAGGAGGTCACTCACTAATGTGTTTTAGTAATAAGAAAAATATGTGTGTACAGTTAAGTCTTAGGGGTCTTGAGGAGACGAAAAGAATATCAGAGCAATACTGACGCATGCAGGAGGCGTTGAGTGAGGCAGGATGCTCTGCAGGAGTCATATGAAGCTGAGAGAGAATAAGGCAAGGATGTAGTCGGTTCTCATGAGCCTAGATGGGTCAGAGGGCTGGATAGAACCGTCAAGGACAGTATAGTATATCTATGACATATGATATATAATATACAGTATATCGACAATATACTATCTATCAAGCACACCTGAAGAGTCTAACCACTGGAAATGAATGCAAATACTAAGAATTCAGCTCAGAGAATAAAGGTTTCGCCTGCACGAGTGAAAATCTACATCTCGCAAGGCTGTATCAGTGGGAATAGCCTCGTCAAAGAACTCTCTCACTTCGTAGGAGTCCGTCACTTCCCTGCCACTGGAAGCAGCGCAGGAACTCCTGGCAAAGGGGGGTCATCAAGTAACTCTGACTCTCGTCTAAGCCAGGTACCCAGTTTATCGACCAGCTCCGAAGGGGAGGATGAACAGCTAGGCGAGCTGTGGGCTGATTCGAACCCGGGTGCCTAGACCACACGGAGTCCAGCCGTACGTATCACAGTTTGGGAGGTAATGATGAGATGGTATTACGCCTTCAGGAGGACTGGTCCTCCTCCAGCCGGTAGAGGACCTACGCCTAAGGACTCTCCTGAGGTCCTCTGCTAGGACGCCCTAATGAGAGGAGAGGGGACTCTACTGAGGCTCTCTACTGAAGGACTCTGCTGAGTGGCTCTGCTGAGGGGAAGGAGAGAACTTTACTGACTACAAGCGAGTGAGTGAATGAGAGACAGTAGACTACCTCCTTTAGTACTGTCATCTTTGACTTCAGGGGTTCATTTGGCTTTGAACCAAAAGATTCGTTACCTTGTGTAACATCTGATATCCACTCCCCAGGAATATCAACACTCCAGGAATATCCACTGCCCAGGAATATCCACTTCCTAAAGATATTCATTCCCTGAGAATATCCACTCCCTCAGAATATGTACTCCACTTCCTAGGAATATCCACTCCCCAGGAATATCTAATCCTAAAAAAGAAATAATGCACCCCCTAAGAGTATCCATTCCAAGAATATCCACTGCCCAGGAATATCCACTCCCTAAGAATCTCCACTCCCTAAGAACATCCACTCCCTCAGAATATGTACTCCACTCCCTAAGAACATCCACTCCCAAGAATATTCACCCAACTCCTCCGGAATATCCAATCTCCAGTCATTAACATACGTATAATTTCCACTCCCAACCTTTTATGCATATTTTACATTCCCACATTTACTATATTACTTGTAGCACACACTCCCCTGTACCTACTGTAATTGAATATTGTTGAATATATGAGAACATCTAAGGACAACCAACCGTGACCCAGTTTATTTACAGAGAAAACCTGACCAGAGCTGTTGATCATTTGGGACTCACACCTTTCACTGAGACTGTTACGATAAGCTATATAAAGTATAGATATATCTATGATTTAACATGAACTAAGCGGCTGCTAATTAACATATTCTGTCAATATCAAAAATTGTTGCATCTGGCATATTAGTTCAGAAAGTCTCATCTGCTATGTAAACGACCGAGGAAATACACTTTGCTTTGATTGGATCGCTATTCTGCTGTTTTTTCCATAACATAACTCGTTATTGTCTATGCAGACTGGTCCAAAAAAAATTGGCTTTCTCTCGTTTATTCCTCAAACTCATCAGGATAAATTTCCTGCCTCGTAAATATAAAGATATATATATAAATGTATTTTTCTTTTTCTCTGTACATAAGCGCCTGTGTTGGATTCTTCGATTGAATTCGCTTTCACGTCTACAAAAACATGGCCAACCGTCAGCGCCAACCACTGTATAGAAAACGCCATTAGTTGTTTATACAGGAGAGGAGAGGAGGCCTGCTGCCGACAACATCGTCCACGCACTTTTGCTACTCGCCTTCTCTCTAAATATTACCAAATCAGGCGAGTAAGAGATACCAAGCAACCACAAAAGATACCACATCAGAAAGGCATGAAAACCTACCTTATTTTTAACTGACGTGTTGGTTTTTATTGTCATGCAAACATAAACTCACATAAACATTATCATGATGGAGTGGACGCGAACAACGTAAATGTTCCTTGGGACAAACACACTGGGTACACGAGTGATGATTACCTTTTTAATGACCTGTTGTTAACTTTTCAGGATATAATCGCAGTGAGTGCACTTGGGTCGGCGATTTTAAACCAATTTCTACAGTTCCAGTTTACATAAACATACAACAAACGTTCACAGATATACAACATACGGAGATATAAAACCCACTGGGTAGCATAAATTATATTCGAGCGGAGCTTGGCTCTCGTGGGAGCTGGGTGGAATAACACGCCCAACCCCCTCGGCTCAGTACTGAGGTCCCACACGAGTGGCGGGCCGCCCTAGGCATAGGGCCCGCTCCTCCTGAGGTAGGGAGATAAAAAAAAAAAAAGGTGAATTATTCAGAGTATATGGAAAATGGCTTTCTTTTCCTACCACACGTAATTTATGAGTTTCTGTTCTCTTCTTCTATCCCAGATACTCTCGTTAGGACCCACCCAAAGGTGTGTTGCCGTTTGAATTCAGCTGTATTTAGTTGTATACAACATAGTCTAGGGGGCAGATATTGCATGTATGATATACACTTTGAGGTGCTTTACGATACGTATGACACTGACTGGGGAGGGGAAATCCAGGTGGTTAAAACTAGCAGAACATACATAGATGATGACTTATGTTCATATCCCTTGCCATCTACACTCAAAAACCAATGCTTTTGAATTGGGAAAGTTCTGCAAGCTTCTCACTGGCTCACAAAATCTGGAACCGGTTCACGTTACCGGGATTCGAATTTGAAACTTGTGAAACGGTGAATCCAATCCAACGGGCAGATGGACGCATACTCATAGGTTTACAACCCAAGCCCCAACAACAAAAAAGGCGTCAAGAATACACCAGTTGTGATTTCACAACGCAATTTTGGGACTTCCCATAATTCTACCAGCAGCTTGTAACCTTCGTGATGTTTACCGCCAAATAGACATAAGTGGTGAGAGAGAACTCGAACCAAGACAGGAAGATTTCTGCATACGTACGTTGCCCGAATGAGATGCGTTGTTCAAGCGCGTGTTAAAGTCACATGTGCTTAAAATCATACCTTCATTCACGTCTTGGGAAACAATTCGTGAGTTTATGGAGCTACTGAAACGCTTCACACTCTCCGTCAGCCGTTGCCTCTATGGGTGACCAACGCGTCCGAATACCTTCGACATTATCGATTCAGCTTGACAGTGTGTAATGTAAGGTGGTTTATCTAATGATTTAGAGAAATATACCCGTCATTCATCCAAGGGTTATTAAGAATTATCATGTGAAATATGACAAACGTTCTACCGTCTGAAGATTAGTGTGTGTGTGTGTGTGTGTGTGTGTGTGTGTGTGTAATAATTTGCCAAGACTAAGGCTGGCACGGGCTCTTGCATTCCCGAGGTGCCTTTACTGGCAAAGGTCAGCCCGTGTTCATCTGTTGTGAGTGTGTGGACTCTTCAAGGCGGTCGTGTGTGTGTGTGTAGCGTGACTTGAGGTAGGATCAGCTGGGGCTAAACTCACTCATGACTTTACTGAGGAAGTAACGCTGCGACTCATCGCTGAGAAACTGATCTCATCTTCACTGAGAAGAGACTTGTAGAGACACAGGTTTTAGTGTAGATACTGCGCGACAGTGACATAAAAAGAGAGATATCTTTAGTGGATACCTATCTTCAAGGCCAGATACTTCCAGCTTTCCCTCAACAACAGATAATCATGGAAATCCAGTCACTTTTACGTAGTTCAGTTCAGACAGTCGACAGTGAGTGCGACTGAGTTGGCTAACGTGGGAGAGACTGGGAAAGATCCATGAGAGGAGGAATCCCCGAATCCAACGTGGGAGACGGGTAGTCGTGCATTTAGTAATTCTAGAGAATGGGAGCGGACATGGGAGGAGACACTTGTTATATGCAGATGACGCTGTCATGGTGGTGCCAAAACAAGAGGAGCCGCGCCTGCCTACCTACCCTGTTGGAAGTTTATGTAACACCTGATGTCTGCCTACCTGGGAAGTTTATTTAACATAAGGTGCTTCCTTACGCAAAAAGATTATCTAACATTTGGCGTCTGTCTACGCAGGAAGTTTATATAACACCTGATGCCTAACTACAAAAAGAAGTTTATATAACACCCAGCGCCTGCCTATCTAGAAAGTTATAACACCTGCCACCTCAGTACCCACGAAGTTATAACATCTGACGCCTGTCTACCCAAGAAGTTATAACACCTGACGCCTGTCTACCCAAGAAGTTATAATACCTAACGCCTGTCTATACAAGAAGTTATAACACCTGGCACCTCCTTACCCAGGACTGTGCATAAACAAATCTTTGATCAATCGTGATAAGGAATCCGCATCATGTGTCGATAAATTGTAGATCATTCGTAAATACAACTTGGATCGTGCATAAGAAAAGGGATCATTTGTTAACAGAACCCGGTATCAATTATCTATGAAGCTTAGGATCATGATATAAATCAGATTTAGATCGTGTGAAAAAAATAATGAGTCGTGAATAAACAACATGGGGTTTATGGGTAAATGAAATATGGATCAATCGTGAACAAGACATGAATCATATATAGATATATAACCTGAATCATTTATAATAATTGCTGGATCACTTACAGAAAAAGTAACGGATTCTTTTGAATAGAATTAACGTGGATGATACATGAAAAAAAAGAATGAGTCATTTATATTTACTTATCATAGAGGGAAAAATAAAATCAGCATTTGGGTCATGTATAACCAAAAATTGGATCATATATCAACAAAGCTAGGTTCATGTATCGTGCATGGATCATGGATCATGTATCAAAAAACCCTGGATCGTGAATTTCGAAAAAACAGGTTCATGTATCATGTATGAATAAGATCTGGATCATGTATTCATAAAAACTGGATTATGTATTAATAAACCTTGGATCATATGCTAATAAAACTTGGATCACTTATTAAAAAATGGATCATGTATTAGAATTAAAACCTGGTTTATGTATAAACAAAACCTAGATTATATATAATAGAAACGTGGATCATATATTAACAAAACCTGGTTCACGTATAAACAAAATCTGAATCGTATATAAAACGAAAATTGAATCATATATAAACATAACCTGGATCATATATAAACGAAACATAAACAAAACTGGACCATACATAAACACTATCATCAACAATATGTAAACACTAAACTATGATTAAAGCCATGGCTTCGTCCAGAGACAAACGCCACACATTAAAACCAGCAAATATAAACTGGAAATGGAATCACATATTCTTGATGATACTTGAACCTTTCTGACTCGCTTATTAAGACGAATCTCGAGATATTTAAGTTTCAGGTAAAAGCCATGGGGGCCTCAAAGATATTCTATAATTCTTCACTATAAAGAATTCATCTGCTTAAAACTTTTGTAAAAACAGAAAATATTTTAGGAATTACATTTTCGTGTTGATGGCTTCTCAGAAAGCGAAATGAAAACTCTGGTTTCATTTGATCATGCACCGTAGTCAGTTAACTACACTAAATTTTCAAGTCAGCAACTTAGAAACATGTTAAAAATGAATATTTAAGGGAACTTTAAACCAATATTGTTAAAGAAATACGCGAGTCTGGCAAGCGTTGATACCTTACGAGATGAAATATGTAAAGTAATATGTAAATATGTATAGAAGTTCGTCACGAATCTGGTGCACGAGTCGTCTCAGTTTCTGACACATTTCTGAAGTAAAAAAAAAAATGTAAATTCGAAAGTTTTTAAGAGGCAAGGAGAGCCGTGCGAGTCCACGCCTCGTGAGCACAGCGAAAAAAAGGATGGAAATTTTATGTCAGACTGAAGCTGGTGTGTGCGACTCATAGATGCAGAGGTAAATCCAGAATAGCAACTAGAACGAAGCTCACAGCCTTCGTGAGGACATAGTTGTGAACTATAATGGTCGCCTTCAAAGAGCTTTTGTCTTGAGCCATATCATTTTTCATGACGCCATTACTCACTTTGACACTATTGTAATAGATAACAAGACTAAGCTTATTATTTGGGTTGGTGCAGTGTACATTATTCTTAATAATGTCTTACTTCACTAGTTCATCAACTCTCTATGACCAAATGAGCCAGTCTTTGCCTTACCACATAACAGAGTCTGCTGAAATCAGGTGGTTCTACAATCGTATTGAATACATAGAATTAGCAAATCTAGCAAAAAAACCTGCAGTTGAGTACATGGTGAGCACACAACTCTATTCAGAGGATACCACACTGCATCACATGCACCAGTAAACACGGTTTAGAAATGAACAAATTCTTATCTTTACACAGACTTCGCTACATGTAACTGTCTGTATCCACGCGTTTCCAAACCAAGCGACCAAATCCCTGGCAGTGGCTGAAACGTCATTATATACACAAAACGAGTTCACATCACTGAGTTTCAGAGTCCTAAATGACTATCCTCAGCATATGAAACTTTCCTCCCAAATTACGACATCTGTAACATTTTCACCGAGTATACTTGAGTCAGCATTGTGAGTTACGAAGAATATTGTTGGGATGTTTCACCAGAGGAGAGACTGCAATACTTTGAAGTAGGTCCGTTCAAGTCGTGAATCTCCTCGATTGGCCTAGAATTGTTCACACAGCCAGACAGGACAAGTGTACTTAGGGTGTGGTTGACAAGTGTATTTGTTACAGTTCACTGGTAAAGTGTACCAGATATGGTTCACAGGACGACCGGACCAGATAATGGTTCACGGAATACGTCTCTCTAATATTCTTGACTGCGTACGTAAGAGGAAATATCTTTCACCTGGGCTGATTCGCTGCTCCTAGTGCCACTCAGCCTGGTATTATTAGCTCCTACACAACAGCGCGTGTCGCGAGGCAGGTTACGTGCAGGAGAGCGTGTGTTTACGGGCAAAGCTGGCTCCGGCGCTCTAATTAAGCGCTGTTTGTCCCGCGATGATACGATCGTCTGGCTCGTCTTATTACGACGAGGGGGACACAAACCTCTCACCCTCAGTTGCCTTGGCAGCAGCTGCTCCTTGTAAAGCCGCCTCCACTTCCAGCTCGGACAGTAAGCGTTGTCAATCCTCTCTCTCCGTGAGGTGTGAACCCGCCGTGTATCGACTCGCCACTTCGAAGCTTTCGTTTCAAACTACTTCGAGGCTTTCACTGTCCGGAGTTTTCTTTATCATGTCGAGGTCCTTACTAGCCTCCACACCGTCTCACTCTATGTGGTGTTAACATCGGTTTCGATAAACTAACAACACGTTACAGCGGTGTCACTCCTTCCTCACCGTTGGCATGTGAGCCTGAGAGTATCAGCTCGCGAGTTCGAAGCTAAGCGTGGGTAAACAGAGGGCGTTCTCTGAGCTCATGCCATAATACGACTATGCCATCCATCCTTTGATACTATTGATACACTGATTGTGGTATCGGTGTTATCTTGACCAGAGTGGGAAATGATAAGATTAGTAGATGGAAGTGGCTATTGATTAACGACTAATGATGAATGATAATAACTTTACTGATAATAACAATGATTATGACATGATGTGTCGAGCCGGCCCCTGATAATCCTAAGCTTGAAGCTGAAGAATGAAGAAGTTACCAAAGAAAACGTATGAAGATAACATTTGCGATGGGGTTATATTGTAACGTTCTTGCAAGATGTGATTTTATAACCACTTCACTTGTTTCTTCCTATTCGCTACCCATCCCTGCACACCACCCAAATTTTCTACGTTGTGGCTTAATTGTTCAAATGTTTTATTCTTTAACAAAATCTTTTCGACAAGCTGGTCCCATTTAAGAGTCACTGTAATATATATATATATATATATATATATATTTTAAGATACTTATTTAATATAAATACCATAAAACACCACAGCATATTAATTTCTTAAATCTTTATGTTAAAAATCCTACAGTGTGTATAACTGCACCCTGTATGAATAAGTGTTTATACGTGATTATACATTTCTCATGGATGTTATATTCATTACGCAAATTTCAATAATTTCAAGTTATTTGAACACGTGTTGGCGATTCAATGAACAAGAAGCCTAGCCTAATGTAAGACGTCAGGGAAAACGGGGCCAATGGTTGACTTTTCCTTGGGTGATTATAAACAAATGAAAAATAAAAAGAAGGAATTTTATCATAAAAAATAGCGTTACTGTCACAGCGTGTTACCAGGGGCATCTGTTGAAAGTAAGATTTTGTGAAGGATACACGCACAGTAGTGAATGATGCAAAGAAAAATAGATAAAGACTGAAAATACCGACTCAAACATCGTGATCTCACTCACGGACTAAGTATCATTTGATGCGGAAATGAACACAAAGACGTCAAACCAAACGAAAATAAACAACATGGAAGTTATGGAGACTGGTTAAGCTCATCCATACGTTAAGATAAAAGTCATTGTCAGTTTGTAAAGCCATCGTCCCAAACTTGAGATCACACGTGTTTGGTGAGATGGTTTAGGGTTTGAAATATAGTATTTCGGACTCGTACATCCTTCTACCACCTCAAATATCACTTCACATCTCATGTGCATGAACTACTTCAATTACAATTCTGGATCGTTAGTCTATACCAACCTATTACCAGAATAAAGTTACTGAATAAACACTACCTTTGTCTACGAAGTAAACAATGTAACTACTAGCTTTTTTTAATAAATAATGTAATTCTCCATGAGTAAAGCAGTGCATGTAACAAGACTCTGCTCCCTCGAGTAAAGCGAACAGTGATGTACAGAGAATTTTCTCGCTGTAATATCCGAACGTCAGGTCATGTTTACCCACTTCCACCGGGAGGTCCCACAGGGCCGTTATGTGAGGCGGCGAAGCATTTTCTCTCGTTAAATAATTACGTGGGATAATCTCAGGAAAAGTGTCGGGAAATGTAAGAGCAGAGTTCCCTTACGTCTGATATTCTCGTAGAGCCGAACTACTACAGAATGATATGCGCTTAAGAAATGAGTTCTTTGTGGTATACTGGGATCATTGAGAAAAAGCGGTTTCCATTAACTTTTTTTTCGGAGTTCCGAATATAGTAGATTCGATTCTCTTTCATAACCAGGGGGTGAAGGTGCTGCTTCATTTAAGGATCTAAGTGGCAGAGAAATGGACCACAGAGACTGCTCGCCACGATGAAATTTCCAGTTACGGACTCGCTGTTTATTAACATATTAAACGTTAAATGGATTTCCTCTGCATTGGGGAGATATGGGCTATTATCACTCCTGTTCATAAGGGCTTTTGACTAACACTTTATCTATCGTGTTCATGTTGAACATTCTTTTAGCGTCTCATATTTGCTGTCCATATAATCCTTGATAACGATACGGATTCAGGCTATCGAGAGCAGTTATATAACCTAGACTTCACGGCAGCAGTATCGAAGGTAATAGCCATCTCGATGGGTAATTCTGCTACTTCCCAGCGGTAAATTTATAGTTCAATTTCCTGCCTTTCCCCATTCTTGAGAGATTTCTTATTTGCTGCCTCATTTCACATCGTCGTCAACGAAGGAATATCATATGAAGATGGTGTTCTCGTTTTTTGGTCTGATGCGTTCGGAGAGTTGGCGCCATTCTTGCGACAAATCTATAGTCTACCCGTGGCTGATGCCTCAATATCATGTCATCCCACGAGGTTTGCTGTATTAGACGCAGCTCGATTCTTTCTAATGGAGGTAAGTTCTAAGAGTGAGGTTTTAGGTGCGTATGTTTAAGACAGAGTTCAGAGCGTAAAGTGAATTGAGAAGGAAGTTAGCAATATCACGAGTACACAGTGAGTGTATAGTCCTAACGTATTTCTCTTGGGTGCGATTAACAATGTTGAGGGAGCGTAAACACAACCACCACATTTTGAGTCTTCACGTGAGGAAGATATACTACTGCTACTACTACTACGCTAATGATAACGATGACAATGATAATAGTAATAATAATCAATATAATATTGATGATAATAAGGATTCGAACCTATGCGCTCGACCCTGGGCGGCCCTTGAATGCATCACGGTCGTTAACGCTAACCGCTACACCACGGAAAAAATCTTAAGAGTAAACTCAGGGGTTAATGTCAGGGAAGAGCTAAGGAAGGGAAAGCAATACTGATCAAGCAGGAGTTGTGGAAGTGTGTAGAAGCATGTAGGGAAGTGAACTCCGGGTTGATATGGGTAGAAATGAAAGTGGATTGCGAGAGATGGGAGATTATCGGTACTTATACACCTGACAATGAGAAGGGTGTGATGGGAAGCATGCAGACATCGGTTATTAGTGACAGGTGATTTAAAGGAGAGAGTGAGTAATGTCGCAACTAAAAGTATAATTCGGGGAAATGGGATGTTCAGTGAGGTGATTCGAAATAGTGAGCAGTTTGTGTAGATATGTGCTGATAAAGGACTGTTTGTTGTTAATTAACTTCTAGGTAGATGAGTAGAAAAGATGTTAAGAGAGCATTATTGGATTGCATACCAATATGTGGTGTGAGATGGTCTGATCGAGTATGTACAAAAATGGTAAGAGAGAGGTGTGGTAATAAGAGAAGTGTGTAGGAGATGAAGATGATCATTCAGAGATTATACAGGTACACGTCGGAAGTGGAGGGAACAAGAAAATATGGAACAGTTTAAGGCTGTACTAAAAGCACAACATTCTGCCCATCATAGAGACTTCTGAACTTCTGACTTCCCTCCCTAGTAACCGTCTCGTCGATCCTTCTGCAAAACCTGCAGTCCCTGCTCAACTCACCTACACCATAAGTGTTACCTCCCAGGCCTCCACTAGTACCATATCCACTGCCTCCAACATCTCCTTAACTACTCGACTCTTAGCCTTTGCCTCCTCCAACATCACTTCCTTCGCCAACATCACCCCTTCCTCATCGCCAACGCCACTATTTCTCCCAAAACGGTTCCTACTATCACCATCATAACTTCCTCTTTGCCCATCACTTCCATCGCCCCCCCCCCCGCCGCCCGGGGCGCGCG
>JAUUDW010338236.1:1080-13273 GCA_032361385.1 Panulirus guttatus
GATACCATGTTAGGAATGTCAGGGGCTAAGATACACATTATCTAGGACTGGCAAGATTAGGAGATACCTTGATACTTTGCTAGTGATGTCAGGGACTATGGAATATCATACTTCTGGCTACCAGGACAAGGGAATACCCTGAGGGGAATATCTGGCACTAAGACATACATTATATAGGGCTGCCATGACTAGGGGATACCTTCCTTCCTTACTAGGAATTTCAGAGGCTATGGCTTACCATAATTTTTGGCTGCCAGGACTAGGGAACACCCAGCTACAAATGTCAGAGGTTAAGTTATACATTATGTAGGGCTACCAGGACTAAGAAACACCCTACTTGGGATGTTTGGGGCTAAGTTACACATTATGTAAGGCTACCAGGACTAGGGATACCCTGCTAATAGTGTCAGGGGCTATTATATACACTATTTAGAACTGTCTGGACTATGGAATACCCTGATTCCTTGCTAGGGATATCAGGGGCTATGGAATACCATACATAGGGCTGCCAGGAGTAGAGAATGCCTGAAAGGAATGTCAGGGGCTTAGGTATACATTATTTAGGGCTACTTGGGCTAGGGGATGCCCTGTTAGAAATGCAAGGGGCTGGGGTATACATTATCAAGGGCTGTCAGGACAAGGAAATACTGTAATTCTTTTCTAGGGATATCAGGGGCTAAGGAATACCTTGCTTGGGGTAGCCTGGACTAAAGGATACCATGTTAGAAATGTCAGGGGCTATGATATACATTATCTAGCTCTGTCAGGATTAGGGGATATCTTGATACCTTGCTAGGAATGTCATGAGCTATGGAATATCATACTTAAGGCTGCCAGGACTAGGGAATACCCTGCTTGGGATGTTATGGGCTAAGGTATAT
Organism: Panulirus guttatus; assembly: GCA_032361385.1. Lineage (NCBI taxonomy): Eukaryota > Metazoa > Arthropoda > Malacostraca > Decapoda > Palinuridae > Panulirus > Panulirus guttatus. The sequence continues at coordinate 1,962 of JAUUDW010338236.1, forward strand.
AGTATGCACGGCAACCAGAACTAGGGAATACCATGCTAATAATGTCAGGGGCTATGGTATACATTATCTAGGACTGTCTTTACTATGGAATAACTTGATTCCTTGCTAGGGATACCAGGGGCTATGGAATACCATACATAGCACTGTTAAGACTAGGGAATACCTGCTAGGAATGTCAGGGGCTAAGGTAAACATTATGTAGGGCTACTATTACTAGGGGATACCCTGGTAGGAGTGCCAGGAGCTATGGTATACATTATCTTAGGCTGTCAGGACTAGGGAATACTGTGACTCCTTTCTTGGGATGTCAGGGGCTAAGGAATACCTTGTTTAGGGCATCCTGGACTAAAGGATACCATGTTAGGAATGTCAGGGGCTAAGATACACATTATCTAGGACTGGCAAGATTAGGAGATACCTTGATACTTAGCTAGGGATGTCAGGGGCTATGGAATATCATACTTCTGGCTACCAGGACCTGGGAATACCCTGCTAGGAATATCTGGCACTAAGACATACATTATATAGGGCTGCCATGACTAGGGGATACCTTCCTTCCTTACAAGGAATTTCAGAGGCTATGGCATACCATGATTTTTGGCTGCCAGGACTAGGGAATACTCAGCTACAAATGTCAGGAGTTAAGTTATACATTATGTAGGGCTACCAGGACTAGAGAATACCCTACTACGTATGTCAGGGGCTAATATATACATTATCTTGGACTGCCAAGATTAGGGGATACCTTGATTCCTTGGTAAGGTTATCAGGGGCTATGGAATACCATACTTAGGTCTGCCAGGACTAGGGAATACCCTGCTAATAATGCCAGGGGCTATGGTATACATTATCTAGGGCTGTCTGAAATAGGAAATACCTTAAATCCTTTCTATAGATATCAGGAGATATGGAATACCATACTTTAGGGATGTCAGGGGCTAAGGAATATCATGCTCAGGACAGCCTGGACATAAGGATGCCATATTAGAAATGTCAGGGGCTGAGATACACATTATCTAGGACTGGCAGGATTAGGAGATACCTTGATACCTTGTTAGGGATGTCAGGGGCTATGAAATATCATACTTCTAGCTACCAGGACTTGGGAATACCATGCTGGGAGTGTCAGGGGTTAAGGTATGTATTATCTAGGGATACCAGGACTAGGGAATACCCTGCTAGGAATGTCAGGGGTTAAGGTATACATTATGTAGGGCTTCAAGGACTAGGGAATAGTAGGATGTCAGGGTCTAAGGAATACCTTGCCTAGGGCAGTCTGGACTAAAGGATACCATGTTAGTAATGTCAGGGGCTAAGATATACATTATCTAGGACTGTCAGAATTAGGGGATATCTTGATACCTTGCTAGGGATGTCAGGAGCAATGGAATATCATACTTAGGGCTGCCAGGACTAAGGAATACCTTGCTTGGGATGTTAGGGGCATAGGTATACATTATCTAGGGCTCCCAGGACTTCCCAGGACTAGTAGATATCCTGCTAATAATGTCAGGGGCTAAGGTATACATTGTCTAAGGCTGTCTTTACTAGAGAATAACTTGATTCCTTGCTAGGGATATCAGGGGCTATGGAATGCCTTATTTAGGGCTGCCAGTACTAGGGAATAACTGCTCAGAATATCAGGGGTTGAAATATACATTATGTTGGGCTACTATTACTAGGGGATACCCTGGTAGGAGTGCCAGGTGCTATGGTATACATTATCTAGGGCTGTCAGGACTTTGGAATGCTGTGATCCCTTTCTAGGGATGTTATGAGCTAAGGAATACCTTCCTTAGGGCAGCCTGGACTAAAGGATACCATATTAGGAATGTCAGGGGCTAAGATGCAAATTATCTAGGACTGGCAGGTTTAGGAGATACCTTGATACCTTGTTAGGGATGTCAGGGGTTATGGAATATCATACTTCTGGCTACCAGTACTAGGGAGTACTGTGCTGGGAATGTCAGGGGCTAAGGTATGAATTATCTAGGGCTACCAGGACTAGGGAATACCCCACTAGGAATGTCAGGGGTTAAGGTATACATTATGTTGGGCTTTCAGGACTAGGGAATACCCTGCTAGGTATGTCAGGGGCTAAGATATACATTATATAGGAATGTCAAGATTAGGGGATACCTTGATTCCTTGCTAGGGATATCCGAAGCTATGGATAGGGCATCCAGGACTAGGGAATACCCTGTTTGGGATGTCAGAGGCTAAGGTATGTATTTTATAGGGCTACCAGGACTAGGGGTTACCCTGCTAATAATGTCAGGGGCTTTAGTAGACATTATCTAGGGCTGTCTGGACTGGGGAATACCTTGATTCCTTGTTAGGGATATCAGTGGATATGGACTACCATACTTAAGGCTGCCAGCACTAGGGAATACCCTGCTTTGGATATTAAGGGTAACGTATACATTATGTAGGTCTACCAGGACTAGGGAATACCTGCTAGTATTGTCAGGGGGTAAGGTATGTAGGACTGCTATTACTATGGGATACCCTAGTATGAGTGCCAGGAGCTATGGTGTACATTATCTAGGGCTGTCTGGACTAGGGAGTACCATGATTCCTTTCTAGGGAAATCAGGGGCTAAGGAATCTTTGCTTAGGGCAGCCTGGACTAAAGAATACCATGTTAGGAATGTCAGGGGCTAAGATACACATTATCTAGGACTGGAAGGATTAGTAGATACCTTTATACCTTGCTAGAGCTGTCAGGGGCTGTGGAATATCATACTTCTGGCTACCAGGACTAGGGAATACCCTGCTGGGAATGTCAGGGCCCAAGGTATATATTATCTAGGGCTACCAGGACTAGGGAATACTCTGCTAGGAATGTCAGTGGCTAAGATATACATTATCTAGGACTGTCAAGATTAGGGGATACCTTGATTCCTTGATAGGGATATCAGGGGCTATGGGATGCAATACTTAGGACTGCCAGGACAAGGGAATACCCTTTCTGGTATTTCAGAGGCTAAGATATACATTTTGTAGGATTACCAGGACTAGGGATTACCCTACTAATAATGTCAGGGGCTATGGTATACATTTTCTAGGGCTGTCTTGACTAGGTAATGCCTTAATTCCTTGTTAGGGATATCAGGGGATATGGAATACCATACCTAGGGCTGCCAAGATTAGGGAATACCCTGCTTGGGATGTTAGGGGCTAAGGTATACATTTAGTATGGCTATAAGGACTAGGGAATACCCTGCTAATAGTGTCAGGGGCTATGGTATTATCTAGGGCTGTCTGGACTAGGGAATACCTTGATTCCTTGCTAGGGATATCAGGGGCTATGAAATATCATACTTAGGGCGGCCAGGATTAGAGAATACCTGCTAGAAATGTCAAGTGCTTAGGTGTACATTATGTAGGGCTACTAGGACTAGGGGTTGCCTTGTTAGGAATGCCAGGGGTTATAGTATACATTATCCAGGGCTGTCAGGACTAGGAAAAACTATGATTCTTTTCTAGGGACGTCAGGGGCTAAGGAATATCTTGTTTAGGGCAGCCTGGACCAAAGGATACCTTATTAATAATGTCAGGGGCTAAGATATACATTATCTTGGACTCTCAGGATTAGGGGATATCTTGATACCTTGCTAGGGATGTCAGGAGCTATGGAATATCATACTTTGAGCCACCAGGAGTATGGAATACCCTGCTTGAGATGTTAGGGGTTATGGTATACATTATGTAGGGCTACCAGGACTAGGGGATACCCTGCTAGTAATGTCAGGGGCTGTGGTATACATTATCTAGGTCTGTGTTGACAAGGGAATAACTTGATACCTTGCTAGGGATACCAGGGGCTATGGATTACTATGCATAGGGCAGCCAGGACTAGGTGAATACCTGCTAGGAATATCAGGGGCTAAGGTATACATTATGTAGGGCTACTATTACTAAGGGATACCCTGGTAGGAGTGCCAGGGGCTCTGGTATATATTATCTAGTGCTCTCAGGACTAGGGTATACCATGATCCCTTTCTACGGATATCAGGGGCTAAGCAATACCTTGCTTAGGGCAGCCCAGACTAAAGGATACCATGTTAGGAATGTCAGGGGCTAAGTTATACATTATTTAGGACTGTCAGGGTTAGGGGATATCTTTATACCTTGCTAGGGATGTCAGGAGCTATGGAATATCATACTTAGGGCTTCCAGGACTAGGGAATACCTTGCTTGGGATGTTAGAAGCTTAGGTATACATTATGTGGGGCTTCTAGGACTAGAGGATACCCTGCTAATAATGTCAGGGACTATGGTATACATTATCTAGGGCTGTCTTTACTAGAGAATAACTTGTTTCCTTACTAGGGATATCAGGGGCTATGGCATACCATACGTAAGGCTGCCAGGACTAGGGAATACCTGCTAGGAATGTCAGGGGCAAAGGTATACATTATTTAGGACTGCTGTTACTAGGAGACCCTGGTAGGAGTGCCAGGAGCTATGGTATACATTATCTGGGGCTGTCAGGACTAGGGAATACCATGATTCCTTTCTAGGGATGTCAGGGGCTAAGGAATACCATACATAGGGCTGCCAGGACTAGGGAATACCTTCTAGGAATGTCAGGGGCTAAGGTATACATTTTATAGGGCTGCTGTTACTAGGGGATACCCTGCTAGGAGTGCCAGGGGCTATGGTATACATTATCTAGGGCTGTCAGGACCAGGGATTACCGTGATCCCTTTCTAGTGATGTCAGAGGCTAAGGAATACGTTGCCTAGGGCAGCCTGGTCTAAAGGATACCATATTAGGAATGTCAGAGGCTGAGATACACATTATCTAGGACTGGCAGGATTATGAGATACCTTGACACCTTGTTAGGGATGTCAGGGGCTATGGAATATCATACTTCTGGCTACCAGGACTAGGGAATACCCTGTTGGGAATGTCAGGGGCTAATGTATGTATTATTTAGGGCTACTAGGATTAGGGAATAACCTGCTAGGAATGTCAGGGGTTGAGGTATACATTATGTAGGGTTTCCAGGACTAGGGAATACCCTGCTAGGTATGTCAGGGGCTAAGATATACTTTATTTAGGAATGTCAAGTTTAGGGGATACCTTGATTCCTTGGTAGGGATATTAGGGGCTATGGAATACCATACTTAGGACTGCCAGGAGTAGGGAATACCCTGTTTGGGGTGTCAGAGGCTAAGGTATGTATTTTGTTGGGGTTACCCTGCTAATAGGGTCAGGGGCTATGGTATACATTATCTAGGGCTATCTAGACTAGGGAATACCTTGATTCCTTGCTAGGGATATCAGGGGATATTGAATACCATACTTAGGGCTGCCAGGACTAGGGAATACTCTGCTTGGAATGTTAGGGGCTAAGGTATACATTATGGATGGCTACCAGGACTAGGGGATACCCTGCTAATAGTGTCAGGGGCTATGGTATACATTATCTAGGGCTGTTTGTACTAGGGAATACCTTGAATCCTTGCTAAGGATATCAGGGGCTATGGAATACCATACTTAGGGCTGCCAGGACTAGGGAATACTCTGCTTGGGATGTTAGGGGCTAAGGTATACATTATGTAGGGCTATCAGGATTAGGGAATACCCTGCTAATAGTGTCAGGGGCTATTGTATACATTATCTAAGGCTGTCTGGACTAGGGAATACCTTGATTCCTTGCTAGGGATATCAGAGGCTATATAATACCATATATAGGGCTGCCAGGACTAGGGAATACTTGCTAGGAATGTCAGGGGCTAAGGTATACATTATTTAGGGCTACTGTTAGTAGGGGATACCCTGCTAGGAGTGCCAGGTGCTATGTTATACATTATTTAGGGATGTCAGACTAGGGAATACTGTGATTCCTCTTTGGGGATGTTAGGGGCTAAGGAATACCTTGCTTAGAGCAGCCTGAACTAAAGGATTCCTTGTTAGGAATGTCAGGGGCTAAGATGTACATTATCTAGGACTGTCAGGATTAGGGGATATTTTGATACCTTACTAGGGATGTCAGGAGCTATGGAATATCATACTTAGGGCTACCAGGACTAAGGAATACCATGCTTGGGATGTTAGGGGCTAAGGTATACATTATGTAATGCTACCAGGACTAGGGGATACCCTGCTAATAATGTCAGTGGCTCTGGTATACATTATCTAGGTCTGTGTTTACTATGGAATAACTTGATTCCTTGCTAGGGATACCAGGGACTATGGAATACCATACATAGGGCTGCCAGGACTAGGGAATACCTGCTAGGCATGTCAAGGGCATAGGTGTACATTATGTAGGGCTACTGTTACTAGGGGATACCCTATTAGGAGTGCCAGGGGCTATGGTATACATTATTTAGGGCTGTCAGGACTAGGGAATACTGCGATTCCTCTTTAGGGATGTTAGGGGCTAAGGAATACCTTCCTTAGGGCAGCTTGGACTAAAGGATACCAGTTTACAAATGTCATGGTCTAAAATGTGCATTATCTAGGACTGGCAGGATTAGGAGAGACCTTGATTCCTTGCTAGGGATGTCAGGGGCTATGGAATATCATACTTCTGGCTACCAGGACTAGGAAATACCCTGCTAAGAATATCAGGGGCTAAGTTATATATTATCTAGGGCTACCAGGACTAGAGAATACCCTAGTAGGAATGTCTGGCACAAAGGCAAACATTATATAGAGCTCTCAGGACTAGGGGATACCTTGAGACCTAGCTAGAGATATCAGGGGTTCAGGAATAACTTACCTAGGGCTGCCAGGACTAGGGGATACCTTGCTTCCTTACTTGGAATTCAGAGGCTATGGCATACCATACTTTTTGGCTGCCAGGACTAGGGAATACCCAGCTAGGAATGTCAGGGGTTAAGTTATACATTATGTTGGGCTCCCCTGATTAGGGAAGACTCTGCTAGGTATGTCAGGGGCTAAGATATGCATTATCTAGGACTGTCAAGATTAGGGGATACCTTGATTCCTTGGTAGGTATATCAGAGGCTTTGCAATACCATTCTTAGGGTTTCCAGGACTAGGGAATACTGTTTGTGATGTCAGAGGCTATGGTAGTTGGTCTACCAGGACTAGGGGTTACCTCGCTAATAAAATCAGAGGCTATGTTATACATTATCTAGGGCTGTCTAGACTAGGGAATACCCCGATTCTTTGCTAGGGATATCAGGGGCCATGGAATAACATACTTAGGATTGCCAGGACTAGGGAATACCCTGCTTGGGATGTTGGGGGCTAAGGTATACATTATGTAGGGCTACCAGGACTAGGGGATACACTGCTAATAGTGTCAGGGCCTGTCTGGACTAGGGATTACCTTGATTCCTTGTTAGGGATATCAGGGGCTATGGAATACCATACATAGGGCTGCCAGGACTAGGGAATACCTGCTAGGAATGTCATGGGCTAAGGTATACATTATGTAGGGCTCCTAGGACTAGGGCATGCCCTGTTAGGAATGCTAGGGGCTATGGTATACATTATCTAGGGCTGTCTGGACTAGAGAATACCATTATTATTCTTTTCTAGGGGTGTCAGGGGCTGAGATACATTATCTAGGACTGTCGGGATTAGGGAATACCTTGATACCTTGCTAGGACATCAGAGGCTATGGAATATTATACTTAGGGCTATGAGGACTAGAGAGTACTCTGCTGGGAATGTCAGGGGCTAAGGCATATATTATATAGGGCACTCAGGAGTAGGGGATACCTTGAGACCTTGCTAGGGATATCAGGGACTTAGGAATATCTTACCTAGGGCTGCCAGGAGTAGGGGATACTTTGCTTCCTAACTAGGAATGTCAGAGGCTATGGCATACCATACATAAAGCTGCCAGGATTAGGGAATACCTGCTAGGAATGTCATGGGCTAAGGTATACGTTATTTAGGGCTACCAGAACGAGGGAATACCCTGCTAGGAATGTCAGTGACTAAGATATACATTATCTAGGACTGCCATGATTAAGGGATACCTTGATTCCTTGCTAAGGTTATCAGGGGCTATGGAATACAATACTTAGGGCTGCCAGAACTAGGGACTACCTTGCTTAGGATGTTAGGGGCTAAGGTATACATTATGGATGGCAACTAGGACTATGGGATACACTGCTAATAAAGTCAGGGGCTTTTGTATTTATTGTCTAGGGATGTCATGGGCTAATGATACCTTACCTAGGGCAACTTGGACTAGAGGATACCATGCTAGGAATGTCAGGGGCTAATGTTTACATTATCTAGGCTGTCAGGACTAAGGGATACCTTGAGATCTTGCTATGGATGTCAGGGGCTAAGGTATACCTTAGCTAGATATGCTAGGACTAATAGATACCCTACTAGGGATGTCTAGGGCTAAGGTATACCTTAGCTACGAATGTTAGGGATAGGGGATACTCTGCTGTCGATGTTGGGGACCAAAAGGATACCGTGGCTAGGGCTGTCAGCGCTTGAAGATACCCTGCTAGGGCTGTCAGGGCCTAAGGTACACCTTAGAGATTACCCTGACTAGGGTTTGCCAGAGGCTAAGGTATACCTAGGCTTAGGCTACCAGGAATAGGGTATACCCTGCCGGGGATGACAGGGACAAAGATATGCATTAGCTAGGGCTCCCAGGACTAGGGAATACCCTAACTAGGGATATCAGGGACGAAGATATGTGTTAGTTAGGGCTCCCAGGACTAGGGAATACCATAACTAGGGATATCAGGGGCTTAGGTGTACATTATATAGGGATGCTAAGACTAGGGTATACCGTGTTAGGAATGTCAGGGGCCAACGTACACCTTAGATAGGGCAGTCTAGACTAGAGGTTATCCTGCAAGGATGTCAGGGGTTAAGGTATACCATTGCCAGGGCTGCCAGAACTAGGGGATAGCCTGCTAGGTATGTCAGGCACTAAGGAGAACCTTAGCTAGAGATGGCAGGACTAGGGGATACCCTACTAGGGATGTCAGGGGCTAAAGGACATCTTACCTTGGGTTACCAGTATTAGGGCATGCCCTGCTAGGGATGTCAGAGGTTACAATATACTTTGCCACCAGGACTGGGGCATACCCTGCTAGGGATGTTAGGGGCAAAGTTGTACCTTTGCTTGGGCTTACGGGACTGGGGATACCCTGCTAGGGATATCAGGGACAAAGGCATACCTTAACTTATGCTGCCAAGACTAGGGAATACCATTCTAGGGATGTTGGGGGCAAAAGTAGACCTTATATAGGGTTGCTTGAACTAGAGATTATCCTGCTAGGGCTGTCAGGGGCTGAGGTATACCTTAGCTAGGGCCACCAGGACCAGGTGATATCCTTTTAGGGATGTCAGGGGCAAAGGTAAACCGTTCCCTAGGGTGCCAGGACTCGGGATATCTTACGAGGGATGTCAGGGGTTAAGGTATACTTTAGATAGGGCTGCCAGGAATAGGGAATGCATATCATACTAGGGATATCAAGTACTAAGGTATATCATAGCTAAGGCTGGCAGGACTAGGGGATGTCAGGTGCTTAGGTATACTTTAGATGGCACTACTAGGATTAAGGTAAAGATACCTTTCTAGGGATATCAGGGGCTAATATATACCTGAGCTAGGGCAGCCAGGACGTGGGGATACCCTTCTAGGGATATGGTTGTCAAGGGTCAGGGCTCTTTGGGGTTCGCGGATACCATAACTAAGACTGTCTTGAGCGAGGGGTTACCATAGGTAAGGCTGTAAGGGGCTAGGGAATACCCTGGCTAGTGCGCCAGGGTTAAGGGATACCTTAAATAGGGCTATCAGGAGCTAGGGCATACCATGGCTAGGGCTGTCAGGGGATAGAGAGTACCCTGTGTAAGGTGTCAGGGACTGGGTGATACTGTGGTTAGGGATGTCAATTCCTAGGTGATCCCCTGCCTAGGATTGTAAGGGCCTATGGGATACTATGGCTCGGGCGTCAGGGGCTAGTGAACCCCTGGCTAGGGATGACAGGGGATAGGTGATCCTCTGACTAGGGCTTGCAGCGGATAGGGAATACTCTGACTAGGGCTTTCAGGGGCTAAGGGTTACACCCTGACTAGGTCCCTCGGCCCTGCACAACACCAACTAGGGACCCAGGACAAGTTTGGTGGAATTCGTTAAGTATAGCACTTGAACTCTCCAGACTGTGGAGGGTAAGGCTCCTCTGTTACATAACGCAACAGCCTCAGAGGGCTTTTAAGATAACGCGAAGGGACATTATACTCTGTCCTTCGCTACAAAAGCCAACGGCCTCAGTGGGTTTTTAAAACGGCGCGAGAAGTAATCCCATCAGCCATCGGTTACGATAATAATCTGCCGGGCCAGAGACACACACACACACATCCGTCTGGAGGCAGAGAGGCCGCGGGAGTTGCATACCTCGCATGACTGCCACACCAATTTACCGTTTAAATCCCAAGTGAAATCCTGGGTATTACCCCCCCTCGCCTGTGTATGTGTGTGGGTGGATGGACAACACCGCACACACTACTATCACCGGTCCATCCTGTGTTAGTGTGCATGATGAGCAGGATCTATATCTGGGATTTATGATAAACTGACGACAAATACAGTGATTTTGGTGATCAATTATTATAACCTGTGGTGTATGCCTTGTGGTGGCAGCAATGTTTTGATGGTATCTTCTACGCTATGGTGAAATTTAAACCGTTGGAACGTATCTGCCGCGTCGCCTAGTCTTATACAATACTCTTGGTGCTTGTGTGTGTGATTATGTTTGTCATTACCATTTGTGTGTTTTACACTCGTGTTGCGGGAAAAAGCGAATATATATGAAAAAAAGAGAGAAAAAAAGAATATATATATATATATATGCGTTGCCATGAACGAAGTTACGGTAAAATGATACGTTGTTAGTATTCCCTCAAAATATCGCCAAATAGCGGCTGTCAAATTAACGAATCTTTATTTTATGAAGGTATACAAGTAAGAACAGCAAGACAGTACTAGTGGTAAAGATTCAGTAAAGAGGGTGATAAGAAAAACCAGTTGGCGTAGCAGAAAAGTTGGGAATAATTGAGTGAAAGAGAGATAGCGGTCGGGGCCGCCTTGGTAGCCAACTTTAAATCATACATTGTTTGAGTGGTGGTGTTGGGACAGCGTCATTATTTTGTCCTGTTGTCCTGCTCGGGGACCATCAAGCTCTAGTCACGTCCTGCTTACAGGAGGGAGGCAGGTGTTCCTGGAACCACAGCGTTACAGTCAGGTCCTGCTTTACGTAAGCGGGAGGCAGGCGTTTCGGTACTACCATGGTGACAGTGTATAGATATATGAGGGTATATATGTATATATACTGACAGGGTGACACT